>JAZDVW010002040.1:80000-289767 GCA_037367395.1 Lithobates pipiens
GTGGCCCAACCAGTTATTAGGTTTAGGGGGCAATCACTTTTTCACACAGGGCCATGATGGTTTGGATTTTTTTTCACCTTTAATAATAAACACCTTCATTTACAAATTGCATTTTGTGTTTACTTGTGTTGTCCTTGACTATTGTTTAAATTGGTTTGATGTTCCGAAACACTTAGGTGTGACAAACATGCAAAGGAACAGGAAATGAGGAAGGGGGCAAACACTTTTTCACACCACTGTATATATACATATACACACACACACATATATATATATATATATATATATATATATATGTGTGTGTGTGTGTATATATATGTATATATATATATATATATGTGTGTATATGTATATATATGCCTAATTTACTATTATAACATACCCTCTTCCTTTAATGACATCAATTATCTCTCCAATGTGCCTCCCAGAGGAGGAGAAAAGAAACAACACAAAAATAACACAAAAAAGAAGAAAAACAAACAAACAAAAAAAAAAAACCCACCTTCTCCCAATTTCCCCCCAGCAGATGCATCCCGTAGACTATCCAATCATAACGCAGCCCCCCAAAAGGGTCAGGCCGATATGTATTCTTCTACATATTTTTGGTAAAAAAAAAAAAAAAAATCGCAATAAGCGTATATTGATTGGGTTGTGCAAAAGAAAACGTCTACACAATAGGGGAAAGATTTAGGGACTTTTCAATTTTTTCATTGTTTTTACTAGCAATGCGACATCGCGACGGACAAATATGACACTAAGTGACACTTTTTGGGGACCAGTGACATCAATACAGTGATCAGTGCTATAAAAATGCACTGATTACTGTATAAATGACACTGGCAGGGGAGAGGGTTAACACTAGGGGGGGGGGGGCGATCAAAGGGGTTAAATGTTCCCTAGGGAGGTGTTTCTAATTGTATGGGGGGAATGGGCTGCCTGGGGGTAGAGAGAGATCGTTGTTCCTGGTCGCTAGGAACAGCAGATCTCTCTCTCCTCCCCTGACAGAATGCGGATCTGTTTGTTTACATTGACAGATCCCCGTTCTGGCTCTCTTTTCCGCGATCGTGGGTGGCCGGTGGGCCCCCCTGCAGAAGCCAGTGCACAAACCTACGTGCCAGTATGTCGATTCGCGTGGCAGAGCCAACTTTTTTTTCTGCTGTATAAATGTGGCGGCTGGTCGGCAACTGGTTAAATAATGATGTAGAAAAAATGATCCGCAAGACTTAAAATGTCTTCATTTTATTGAATAGCCACAGTGAACAAATGCAGATTAAGTCAGTTGACATGTTTCAGCCTATACGGCCTTAATCATAACCGGAGGTTATGATTAAGGCCTTATAGGCTGCAAAGCGTCAACCGACTTAACCTGCAGTTGAAGCGTTTCAGCCTATAAGGCCTTAATCATAACCGGCGGTTATGATTAAGGCCTTATAGGCTGCAAAGCGTCAACCGACTTAACCTGCAGTTGACATGTTTCAGCCTATAAGGCCTTAATCATAACCGGCGGTTATGATTAAGGCCTTATAGGCTGCAAAGCGTCAACCGACTTAACCTGCAGTTGACATGTTTCAGCCTATACGGCCTTAATCATAACCAGCGGTTATGATTAAGGCCTTATAGGCTGCAAAGTGTCAACCGACTTAACCTGCAGTTGATGCGTTTCAGACTATGAGGCCTTAATCATAACCGGCGGTTATGATTAAGGCTTTATAGGCTGCAACGCGTTAACCGACTTAACCTGCAGTTGACATGTTGCAGCCTATAAGGCCTTAATCATAAACGGCGGTTATGATTAAGGCCTTATAGGCTGCAAAGCGTCAACCGACTTAACCTGCGGTTGACGGGTTTCAGCCTATAAGGCATTAATCATGATTAAGGCTTTATAGGCTGCAACGCGTCAACCGACTTAACCTGCAGTTGACATGTTTCAGCCTATAAGGCCTTAATCATAACCACTAGTTATGATTAAGGCCTTATAGGATGCAAAGCGTCAACTGACTTAACCTGCAGTTGACGCATTTCAGCATATAAGGCCTTAATCATAACCACCGGTTATGATTAAGGCCTTATAGGCGGAAACGCGGAAACCGACTTAATCTGCGCTTGTCAACTGTGGCTATTCAATAAAATGAAGAAATTTTAAGAGCAACAACCGGAGTGCGGATCATTTTTTCTACATTACTCGGGACTGTGGATCGAGCCCCTGGAAGCTCTGCTATCTATATGGTGTATGGGTAGTAGCACTGATTTTTCTGTTTATACTTTAAATAATGATGTGTTTTGTTAACTATTTACTCGACACAAAACATCATCTTTTATAGTTCACAAAAAAAAAAAAAAAAAAAAAAGTTTTTTTTTGTGTTTGTGTGCAATAAAATTA
Source organism: Lithobates pipiens (assembly GCA_037367395.1). Classification (NCBI taxonomy): domain Eukaryota; kingdom Metazoa; phylum Chordata; class Amphibia; order Anura; family Ranidae; genus Lithobates; species Lithobates pipiens. Next base: position 82,381 of record JAZDVW010002040.1, read on the forward strand.
ATTTAAGTGTATTTTTTTTTTTTCCAAAAAATTTGTGTTTTATATAGGGCTGCGCAAAAATTGAAACTGCCACCATTTTATTCTCCAGGGCCTCTGCTTTCAGAAATTATATAATGTTTGGAGGTTCTAAGTAATTTGTAGCAAACATTAAAAAAAAAAATAAAAAAATAAGATTTAAGATTTAAATGTTTTTTTGTGTGGTATAAAAGGAGTTAATCGACAAATCTCTACATGTAATAATAGAAGAGAATAAAAAAGAGAAATAATAAGAATGTGAAGAGCGGAGTATTAGCTGTGTCCCCGGCATCGTCCGTTCTTTGTAAACACTCGTCTGCCCTTCATCCAGAGAATAAGATGGCGAGGAGCTCTTCTGCTGTAAGTGGCGACCACTTCAGGGTCTGATTACATGTTGGCGGCGGTGGCGGTTCGGCGGTCGTTTCGCGGCACAACCTGTAATTCAGATGACGCATTGGACGGCTCCATGATAACGACGATCTTTCTTCAATAAACAGCTCGTGTTTTCCCACCAATCAATATCCCAGAACTCAACTTTATACAACACAATCACCAATCAGAATATCGGGGGGGGGGGGGAGGGGGGGGCGATCGTTATCGGGATTATACTGGGCTGGGGAATAATCGCTCCAGTGGCGGTGAAGTGATGTCTTTTCTCGTGATTAGCAGATTCCTGGATCTTGTGAGAGTTTTATTCTCCTGGGTGCAGCGAATTTTCGACTCCGCCAAGAATCAAACAACTCCACAAATCTCTGGAAGATTCTCTGCGGGGGAGGGGCAAGAAAGTTCCAGCCAATGGAAATGGTTTCACTTGAAGGAATCGGTGTAATGAGGATATCCTGCAAATATTTTTTATTTTTAACTCCCTTTTTGTTCTGGAAAAAAAAAAAAATTCTGTTACATTGTTTCTTTATTGCGTGCAGTGCCGGGACAAGGTCACCCAGAGCCCGGGGCGAACCAAAATGCACCAAGATGTATGAGCATCATGTATTAGCAAAAATCCCCTCCCCCCAGGCCCGTCTTTAATACTGATTGGACCCTGGGCAAACATTTTCTTGGGCCCTCCCGAATCCACTCATCAACTATTTGTGGGCAATGCGGGGCTCAAGGGGAAGCTGCACTGGGCACAAGCTGCCCCTTTTATCCTGTAGTAAAAGACGGCCCTGCCCCCCCCCCCCCCCCAGAAAGACACTAATCTGCATGCTCACTTCCTAAACATAAATGACCCCTCCTCTAAGCCCAAATCTGCCCCCCTGCTGAAATCCTGCCTCTCAGCACAAATCTTTGCCTCCCCCCATCCCCCAAATCCCCCCAGCTAAAAATGCCCCTCCCCCCAAAAAAATAATTCACCTCCCCTAGCACAAATCCTCTACCCATAAAATTTCTCCTCCTAGTACACATCCCCCTCCCCTCTCAAATCCCCCCTCCAAACACAATTTCCCCCCAAATACTTCTTCCTGGCACAATTTTTTCCCCCCCATCCCCCCTTCCAGCGCAATTTTTTTTGGGCGTAGCGGTGTGATTAATGATGAATCTACATTGGGGGGACACTGTTTCTTTTTAAATAAAGGAATTGTCAAAAACTGTGTCTAGTTTTTTTTTTGTTATTACTTATATGTTTGGTTATAATTGAAAAAAGAAATAAAAATAAAAATATATATATATTTAATTTTTTTTTTACTTAACCATGATATAAAAATACATATGATGGTTAAGTTAACATATAGTGGTTGTTTAAAAAAAAAAAAAAAACTTTGAATAAAGAATTATACTAATATATATATAATTTTTATAGTATAGTCCTTTATTCAAAGATTTATATATATATATATATATATATATATATATATATATATATATATATATATAGTATTTTTTTTATATTATTATTTTTTTTTTTACTTAACCATGATATAAAAATATATATATCATGGTTAAGTAAACATATAGTAGTTGTTTAAAATGTAAAAAAAAAAAAACCTGCGTTCAGTCTTTATTCATTTTTTTTTTTTTTTTTGGAGAATGGGTAGTATACCCCATATTTATTTACATAGGGGGAGCAGGATCTGGGCTGCTTCCAGATTCCGATTAGCCCCCCGCCCGCAGACCCCCACAACCACAGCCCGGGGTTGTCGGGAAAAGGCCCATGGCCCCATCAACATCCCCCCCCCATGGGAACAAGGTGCTTTGGGGCAGGGGGGGGGGGCGCTCGTTCATCCCCTCCCCCTTCCTGACCTGCCAGACCTCATGTTCGGATAAGGGTCTGGTATGGACTTTGGGGGGGGGACCCCACGCTGTGTTTTTTTTCAATATTTGGCGTGGGGTTCCCCTTAAAATCCATACCAGACCCACGCCGTTTGTTTTCCATTTTTTTTTTCTATTGCCGGCAATGTTTATTATTATTTTTTTTTGTCATTCAGCTGTCAGCCCGCACATAAAAACAGCGAATTCTCCTACACATATTATATTGGCGCGCCAGAATGGGAGCAATCGTTTTCGCACCAGTGCTCCTGCGTAACTCTAAACTCGTGAGCAATGCGGGCTTTTAGAACGTTGCGGGGCGCGCACAATTTTAGGTTTAGACATGACTATCTGTTTACTCGGTACAACCTCATCTTCGGTACAACACCGCAACATACAAGGCCATCCACAACATCGCCCCCATCTACATCACCAACCTCATCTGCAGATATCGCCCAAATCGTCCCCTCCGCTCCTCCCGGGACCTCCTCCTCTCTAGCTCCCTTGTTACCTCCTCCCATGCTCACCTTCAGGACTTCTCCAGAGCCTCTCCCATCCTCTGGAACTCCCTGTCCCGGTATATCCGATCAGTCCCTACCCTGTCCACCTTTAGGACTTCTCCAGAGCCTCTCCCATCCTCTGGAACTCCCTGCCCCGGTATATCCGATCAGCCCCTACCCTGTCCATCTCCAGGACTTCTCCAGAGCCTCTCCCATCCTCTGGAACTCCCTGCCCCAGTATATCCGATCAGTCCCTACCCTGTCCACCTTTAGGACTTCTCCAGAGCCTCTCCCATCCTCTGGAACTCCCTGCCTCGGTATATCCGATCAGTCCCTACCCTGTCCACCTTTAGGACTTCTCCAGAGCCTCTCCCATCCTCTGGAACTCCCTGCCTCGGTATATCCGATCAGTCCCCACCCTGTCCACCTTTAGGACTTCTCCACAGCCTCTCCCATCCTCTGGAACTCCCTGCCCCGGTATATCCGATCAGTCCCTACCCTGTCTACCTTTAGGACTTCTCCAGAGCCTCTCCCATCCTCTGGAACTCCCTGCCCCGGTATATCCGATCAGCCTCTTCCCTGTCCACCTTTAGGACTTCTCCAGAGCCTCTCCCATCCTCTGGAACTCCCTGCCCCGGTATATCCGATCAGTCCCTACCCTGTCCACCTTTAGGACTTCTCCAGAGCCTCTCCCATCCTCTGGAACTCCCTGCCCCGGTATATCCGATCAGTCCCTACCCTGTCCACCTTTAGGACTTCTCCACAGCCTCTCCCATCCTCTGGAACTCCCTGCCCCGGTATATCCGATCAGTCCCTACCCTGTCTACCTTTAGGACTTCTCCAGAGCCTCTCCCATCCTCTGGAACTCCCTGCCCCGGTATATCCGATCAGCCTCTTCCCTGTCCACCTTTAGGACTTCTCCAGAGCCTCTCCCATCCTCTGGAACTCCCTGCCCCGGTATATCCGATCAGTCCCTACCCTGTCCACCTTTAGGACTTCTCCAGAGCCTCTCCCATCCTCTGGAACTCCCTGCCCCGGTATATCCGATCAGTCCCTACCCTGTCCACCTTTAGGACTTCTCCAGAGCCTCTCCCATCCTCTGGAACTCCCTGCCCCGGTATATCCGATCAGCCCCTACCCTGTCCACATTCAAGACTTCTCCAGAGCCTCTCCCATCCTCTGGAACTCCCTGCCCCGGTATATCCGATCAGTCCCTACCATGTCCACCTTTAGGAGATGCCTGAAAACTCATTTATTCAGGGAAGCCTATCCCACACCTACCAAACAGCTGTCTCAGAGCCACCCCCGTCAAATCATTCCCTGCATCTATTACCTTTTGTACCACCACCCCCTCCCACCCCGGGCCCTCCTCCTGTCCCTTCTGTATTGAACTGTAATTGTGTTGCCCCCCCTATACATTGTAACAGTGGCGGCTGGTGAAGTTTTAAGATGGGGGGGCACCAGACCCCGCCCTTCCTTTTTGACCCCTCCCACTTGGTCAAAATGAGTGAACAAAAAGAAAAATAAGCCTTTACAATCACTTTAACTGCTTCAGCCCCGGACCATTTGGCTGGCCAAAGACCAGAGCACTTTTTGCGATTCGGCACCGCGTTGCTTTAACTGACCAATGGGCGCCCGTTCGACGTGGCTCCCAAACAAAACTGGCGTCCTTCCCCCCCCCCCCACACAAATAGAGATTTCTTTTGGTGGTATTTGATCACCTCTGCGGTTTTTATTTTTTGCGCTATAAACAAAAAAACTAGCGACAATTTTGAAAAAAACTAAATATTTTTTACTTTTTGCTATAATAAATATCCCCCAAAAATATATTTTAAAAAAACAATTTTTTTTCCTCAGTTTAGGCCGATACGTATTCTTCTACATATTTTTGGTATAATAAAAATCGCTGTAATCATATATTGATTGGTTTTGCGCAAAAAAAGTTATCGCGTCTACAAAATAGGGGATAGATTTATGGCATTTGTATTTATAATTTTTATTTTTTTACTAGTAATGGCGGCAATCTGCGATTTTTATCGTGACTGCGACATTATGGCGGACACATCGGACAATTTTGACACATTTTTGGGACCACTGGAATGAATACAGCGATCATAGCGATTAAAAATGCATTGATTACTGTAAAAATGTCACTGGCAGAGAAGGGGTTAACACTAGGGGGACAGTGAAGGGGTTAAGTGTGTCCTAGTGTGTGTTCTAACTGAATGGGGGATGGGGACTGTGCAGGGTAACTAACAGATCGCTGTTCTTAATCTGTATGAACAGACGATCTGTCAGTTCTCCCCTCAGAGAACCAGAAACTATTCCGGGTTCTCCGTTTGCCCCGAGCGATCGCGGGAGCCCGGCGGTCTCGATCACTTGCATCGGCTCGGGGATCAAGCGGGGGGGGGGGGGAATGCACATGTGCCTCTGGCGGCGCATACATGCCCCCTAGTGGCCACAGGGCAAAGCGACGTTACGTAACGCCGTTTCGCCCAGCCGTGCCATTCTGCCGCAGTACAACTGCGGCGGCTCGTCGCCATGTGGTTAACCTGGCTAATTGGTAGTTATGTCCACTGATTTTTTTGCCCTAAGCCTGAACCTGGTGCATTTCCCTCTTCTGTCAATAGGTGGCACTGCTGCCTTTGGCATTAGATTGACAAGACCACAGTGAGTTCAGGTTGTGAATAGACATCATTTCTCAGCCAATCATATTTGTGGCTAAGCAAAGCATGCTGGGAGAGTCTATTGAAGGGGAATGAGTCAGGTGACCAGTGTCCTTTGAGCGCCGGGCTGAAGCCTGGGGGCTGTATGTGAAGCTGCAGCTGAAGGTTAGGCCTGAATCCTGAGACCTAGCCACTTGTGTAGGGGCTCAGCCCGAGGGGAACCTGATCGTTGCCGAGGTTCAGCCGGACGGTGAACCGAGTGCTGCCGGGGGTCAAGGAGAAGCAGTTGCCACATGGGGCGACCATTCCTGTTACCAGAGGCAAGTGAGATCCAGAGGTCAGAGATAAAGGTGACACTGTCGCCAGTAAGGGACAATCTCTCCTAGAGGCCAGGTTGTATGAAGTCTGAAGAAGTACCAGAGCAGCCATTTTCACTAGCCGGGGACGGTGAACAAGTTGGGAAAGGTTCAGCGTTCAGGTCAGGGCCCCAGCGGGTGAGCATGGGTGACACTTGAAGAGGATCCATCGGGTTAGGTGAGAGCCAAGCCGGGGACCCAGCGGGTAGCGTGGGTGATGCTTGGAGTACACAGCGGGTTAGCTGTGGAAGAGCTCAGGGGGTCCAGCGGGCGGCTGGGATCTGAGGGTCTGGTGAGAAGACTGGGAGGTCGGTGAGAAAAGCCACGGCGGGAAGCTGTGAGATGGAGGCCAGGTCCTACACAACGGGGATACCAAGTCTGCTATGTCTACAGATCTAAAGTCAACCTTCAAGTTCAGTTGCCATAGGAGACAGCAGTTCTACAAATGCAGTTGCTGCAACCAGCTTAACCACTATATCAATATGACGTCGGCAAAGTGGTTGCGATATCCTGACCGGACCAGGGACGGACTGCCCGAGGGCCCCATGAGTTGTCAGTCCGCCCCTGGACCGGACGTCATGTGACGCCACCAGGATGTCAACCCGCTGCGCGCCCACAGGGGCCCGCATCATGGCGATCGTTGTTGCGGGGTATCAGTATGACACACCACATCTCCGATCTAGGTACAGAGTCTCTGAGAGAGACTCTTTACCACGTGATCAGCCGTGTCCAATCACAGCTGATCACGATGTAAACAGGAAGAGCCGGTGATTGGCTTTTCCTCACTTGTCGATCGGCTGCTCTTCTGACGGGGGGGTCTGTGCTGATTGATTATCAGTGCAGTCCCCCCCCCCCGAGGATGCCCATAGTGGACCACCAGGTATGCCACACATGCCCACCAGGGATGCCAATCAGTGCCCACAATGGATGCCAATCAGTGTTCATCTATTGTTTGGCACTGATTGGCATCCATCAGTACCATCCATTAATGTACATCAATACCACATCAGTGCTCATCCATGCCCCTCCATGCTACCTATCAGTGCCCATCCATGCCGCCTGTCAGTGCCCATCCGTGCTGCCTATCAGTGCCCATCAGTGCCGCCTTTTGGTGCCCATCCATGCCACCTATGTGTACCCATCAGTGCTGCATATCGGTGCCACCTATCAGTGCCGCCTTTCGGTGCCCATCAGTGCCACCTATGTGTGCCCATCAGTGCCGCCTGTCAGTGCCACCTTATTGGTGTCACCTAATCGGTGCCCATCAGTGCCGCCTTTTGGTGCCCATCCATGCCACCTATGTGTACCCATCAGTGCTGCATATCAGTGCCACCTATCAGTGCCCATCAGTGCCGCCTTTCGGTGCCCATCAGTGCCACCTATGTGTACCCATCAGTGCCGCCTGTCAGTGCCACCTTATTGGTGTCACCTCATCGGTGCCCATCAGTGCCGCCTTATCAGTGCCTGTCAGTGAAGGAGAAAACGTACTTATTTACAACGTTTTGTAACAGAAACAAAAAAAAACATTTTCTTTTCAAAATTTTCGTCCTTTTTTTTATTTGTTTAGCAGAAAATAAAAACCGCAGAGGCGATCAAATACCACCAAAAGAAAACTCTATTTGTGGGAACAAAATTATAAAAATTGAGTTTGGGTACAGTGTAGCACGACCGCGCAATTGTCATTCAAAGTGCGACAGCGCTGAAAGCTGAAAATTGGCCTGGGCAGGAAGGGGGAAAAGTGCCCACCGGTATTAAAGTGGTTAAAGGCCTTCCGCCTGTATAGCTCTATGCCTATTTTGTCTCGGAAGTCTGCCAATTGCTATTGCATCTGCCTAAGGGTGTCCAGGCCCTAACCCTCTCTCCCCCAATTCCTGTTAAGAGACAATAATCTCTTGTTCGCATTCAAAAAGTGACTGGCGCCCATCATTTCATCTTGCATTACACTCACCATGCCTGGTAACCCGCCCTACAAGGAAGGATGTCAGCTCTCCCGGACTCTTGAGGTCACCACCATTAGGCCTCTGGGTGGCCCGGGACTCTGCTACATAGATTTTTAATTTTTAGCAGGGGCTCCCCCGAGTCTGAAGAATTATTTCAAGGGTTCCTCCGTGTTGAAAAGTTTGAGAAAGGCTGATCTATATGTTAGACATACTGTAAGGTCACCTTCTCTGTTTCATGTAATGACCTTTATCCCCCATTTCCTGCTCTCCGGGATTCAGTGCAATTATTCATTTCTTACGAGACGGCCGACACGCGGTAATAAGAAGGCGGATTTCACTTCCTGCAGAATGGGTGAAGTTTCTGGGAGATCCTCCACATCAATAATGAAGATTAATCAATTTGTGTCCACCCTGCAGGTTTACAGGTCAAGGAGTTTTCTTTTATGGACATCTGGATGGCGCTGTGTGTCAGAGTATCGGCCCGGGCCTTTCCTGACATTAGAGGGCTGTAAAGGCCGGCCACCTATCCAGGTTTTGTGAACACCATTGCAATGCTCCTCACCTTCAGCAGACACCATATCGGAGGAGTTATATGCTGGGCTCTCTTAGGTTCCTTTGTGCTGCTGGATTAGGGAAATTACCCCCCCCCCCACCAAGAAGGACTACCTGTGGGAGGATGTCCAAGAAGGTCAGACAAAGGAAGGTCAGATGAAGATAGGGCAAATGAAGGAAGGTCAGATGAAGGAAGTTTCGATGAAATAAGGTCAGACTAAGGAAGGTCAGATGAAGGAAGGTCAGATGAAGATAGGGCAGATGAAGGAAGGTCAGATGAAGGAAGGTCAGACGAAGGAAGGTCGGATGAAGGAAGGTCGGATGAAGATAGGGCAGATGAAGGAAGGTCGGATGAAGGAAGGTCGGATGAAGGAAGGTCAGACGAAGGAAGGTCGGATGAAGGAAGGTCGGATGAAGGAAGTTCAGATGAAGGAAGGTCAGATGAAGGAAGGTCGGATGAAGGAAGGTCAGATGAAGGAAGGTCAGATGAAGATAGGGCAGATGAAGGAAGGTCGGATGAAGGAAGGTCAGACGAAGGAAGGTCGGATGAAGGAAGGTCGGATGAAGGAAGTTCAGATGAAGGAAGGTCGGATGAAGGAAGGTCGGATGAAGGAAGTTCAGATGAAGATAGGGCAGATGAAGGAAGGTCAGATGAAGGAAGGTCAGATGAAGGAAAGTCGGATGAAGGAAAGTCGGATGAAGGAAGGTCGGATGAAGGAAGGTCGGATGAAGGAAGGTCGGATGAAGGAAGGTCAGACGAAGGAAGGTCAGATGAAGGAAAGTCGGATGAAGGAAGGTCGGATGAAGGAAGGTCGGATGAAGGAAGGTCGGATGAAGGAAGGTCGGATGAAGGAAGGTCGGATGAAGGAAGGTCAGACGAAGGAAGGTCAGATGAAGGAAAGTCGGATGAAGGAAGGTCGGATGAAGGAAGGTCGGATGAAGGAAGGTCGGATGAAGGAAGGTCGGATGAAGGAAGGTCAGATGAAGGAAGGTCGGATGAAGGAAGGTCAGATGAAGGAAGGTCAGATGAAGATAGGGCAAATGAAGGAAGGTCAGATGAAGGAAGGTCAGACGAAGGAAGGTCAGATGAAGATAGGGCAAATGAAGGAAGTTCAGATGAAGGAAGGTCAGATGAAGATAGGGCAGATGAAGGAAGCTCAGACGAAGGAAAGTTGGATGAAGGAAGGTCGGATGAAGGAAGGTCAGATGAAGGAAGGTTAGCTGAAGATAGGGCAGATGAAGGAAGGTCAGACGAAGGAAGGTCAGACGAAGGAAGGTCAGATGAAGGAAGGTCAGATGAAGATAGGGCAGATGAAGGAAGGTCAGACGAAGGAAGGTCAGACGAAGGAAGGTCAGATGAAGATAGGTCAGACGAAGGAAGGTCAGATGAAGGAAGGTCAGATGAAGGAAGGTCAGGACCAAGCCAAAGGTCAAATCAGCTATTTGATGCCAAAACAAGGGACCAAACAAAAACATAGTTGGGAGTCGAATCTGTAGGTTGGGTGCAGAATGGTGCGGTAACAATAATTCACACCGTCAACTGCAATAATATACTTGTATTGAAGGAATGCAGAAACAGTTCACAACAATCCCGGTGTGAAGTAGACATAATATGGGGAAGAGATGTACGGCCAAGGAGACATGGAGGAGATGTATCCCGGGACACAGAAAAACTGAAGGGGGAAGCCGCCGCTACCACTGCCCCAGTCACTGGCACCTGTCAGCACAGGGCGCGTGAGCTGGCGACGGGGGCAGGGCGGGGAGGGTGGGTGCGGTGTGGGCTGGAGGGACAGGAGAGGGTGCGTAATGTCAGGTTCGTCTGCGGCTCCCCCCGACTGAAGGAGCACCACCTGCCACTGAATCCGGGCAGCAGATTCGCCACTGGATCACTTTTAGAAGCAGGGGGAGGAGTCTCCCACTCCCGCCGCCGCTTTCCGCTTGTTCTTTGGCTTACCTGGCTGATCGGTAGCTCTGGGAACCGATCCGGCGCTGGCCACAGAGATGAGCGAAGGAAAGGTGTCCTCCACTCATCTCTATGGCCTGGGCCCTAGGAGGACCGAAAGCAAGGTCACTTCATTAGGTCACTTCCAGATTCCGGCCCAATGAATACAGTTTTTTTTTCTTATAAAGCAAAAAATATATTTATTTATTTTTTACTTAAATTTTACTTTATTTTTTTTTACTTTTGAAGGTAGAGGAGCGATTTGGAGTCTCATAGACCCCTAGTCTCTCCATAAAGAGGACCTGACATGCCGTATTGCTTTCTCAAGGGATGTTCACTTTTCTTGCGATAGCAATAAAAGTGATCAAAACATTATTTTTTTTTGGAAAAAATAAAAAATAAAGTAATAAAATAAATAATTAAAAAAAATATGTTTTAAACGCCTTCATCCTCCCCGTTCTCCTGTGCAGTGGTGAATGCATACGTAGGTCCCGCCCACATATGTAAATGTTGAGGTATCGCCGCAAACGTCAGAGGGAGAGAAATAATTCTAGTGCTAGACCTTCCTCTGTAGCTCGAAAATGGTAACCGGTAGAAATGTTTTAAGTGTTGTCTATGAGAGATTTTTAGGTTCCCGTAGTTTGGCAATATTCCACGAAGCATGACATGTTACGCCTCGTACACACGATCAAACAATCCGGTGGAAAAGTCCGGCGGACTCAAGTCCGCCAGACAATCCGCCCATGTGTAGGCTCCGACTGACTTTTTTTACCCAAAAGTCCAGCGGACTAAGAAAGTAGTTTTTCACTCCAATCTTTCCGCCGGACTCACATTTTGGCGGACAGTACGGCCGTGTGTGTGCCAGTCCGCCGTGCTTTTGAAATGAACGGACATTTCCCGCCCGTAAAAAAGTCCGCTAATTTAGAGTGCGGCTCCAGGTAGCCGGGACCAGCGAAGGAGGCGTCGCTGGCCCCGTCACCTGGTATGGACTAAAAGGGGAATCCCTACGCCGAAAAATCGGCGTGGGGGTCCCCCCCTAGGTCCATATCAGACCCTTATCCGAGCACGCTACCCAGACGGCCAGGAAAGGGGGTTGGGACGAGCGAGTGCCCTCCCCCCCCTCCTGAGCCGTACCAGGCCGCGTGCCCTCAACATGGGGGGTGCCTTGGGGGAGGGGGGCGTGCGGCCCCCCCACCCCAAAGCACCTTGTCCCCATGTTGATGAGGACAAGGGCCTCTTCCCGACAACCCTGGCCGTTGGTTGCCGGGGTCTGCGGGCGGGGGGCTTATCGGAATCCGTGAGCCCCCTTTAATAAGGGGGCCCCCCCACCCTATGTGAATGAGTATGGGGTACAATGTACCCCTACCCATTCACCTGTAAAAAAAAGTAAAAAAAAAAAACACAACACACAAGGGTTAAAATAGTTTATTGCACAGCTCCGGGGGGGGGGGTCTTCTTCTGTCTTCGGGGGTCTTCTCGCCGGACTCCTCTGCTATCTTCTTTAAGTCCATACCAGGTGACGGGGCCAGCGACGCTTACTTCGCCTACCTGGAGACGCGCTCAAAATGAACGGACTTTCCTCCGTGTGTGTGGGCGAGTCCGTTCATTTCAAAAGTACGCCGTATTAGTCTGCCGCAAAAGCACCGTGTGTAGGCAGGTAGCTCGTTCGGAAAGTCCGGCAGATAGTCTGCTATGCGTGTATGCGCCATTAGATATCTAATTATCAGGTGTAAAATCCTCTGTAAAAAAAAATTGTGGTGTATATATATATATATATATATATTTTTTTTTTATTTCATTTATTAAGTGTATTTTTCGGCAAAAAAAAAAAAACGCGCTTGAAAAAACGCGTGACATAAAGAAAAGTGCAACGAATGAAAGTGCCATTTTATTCTCTTGGGCCTCTGCTACAAAAAAAAAATATCATGTTTGGAGGTTCTAAGTAATTTTTTTTAGCAAAAAAATACAGATTTTTACTTGTAAAGTAAAGTGTGTCAGTAAAAGGCCAAAATCTTCAAGTGGCTACTATTACTGTAACTTTACCAAAACCTGGATAAGTGACAACCTTCAGACATATTTGTATCCTAATTAATGTAATAAAAAGGGAGGTGTACCAAAACTTTCAACCCATAGTGTGTGTGTGTTTGAGATATATATATATACACACAGTGCCTTGAAAAAGTATTCATACCCCTTGACATTCCCCACACTTTGTCATGTTACAACCAAAACCATAAATATATTTTATTGGGATTTTATGTGATGGACCAACACAAAGTGTCACATAATTGTGAAGTGGAAGGAAAATGATAAATGATACAAATAAATATGTGAAAAGTGTGGGGGGGAGGGGCATTTGTATGGCGCCCCCCGGAGTCATTACTTTGTAGAACCCCCTTTCTCTACAAGTCTTTTTGGGGGTGTCTCTACCAGCTTTGCCCATCTAGAGAGGACATTTCTGCCCATTCTTCTTCTTTGTAAAATATCTCAAGCTCTGTCAGATTGGATGGAGAGCGTCTGTGATCAGCAATTTTCAAGTCTTGCCACAGATTCTCAATGGGATTTAGGTCTGGACTGTGACTGGGCCATTCTAACACATGAATATGCTTTGATGTAAACCATTCCATTGTAGCTCTGGCTGGATGTTTCGGGTCGTTGTCCTGCTGGAAGAGGAACCTCCGCCCCGGTCTCAAGTCTTTTGCCGACTCTAAGGCCGCGTACACACGCGGGGACTGTTCGCCCAACTTTGTCCGCTGAACAGTGTTTCGGCGGACAGTCCGCTCGTGTGTGGGCTTTCAGCGGACAGTTTCAGCGAACAGTCCGCTGAACAAGGTTTTTCGGAAATTCCGAAAAACTGTCCGCTGAAACTTTGTTTCAGCGAACAGTCCCCTCGTGTGTAGGCTTGTTCGTCAAACTAAGTTCCGCGCATGCTCAGAAAGGATTTACACGCCGAAAGTTATAATGCAGTGTATAGGACGTCGTATTTTCCGTCCCGTCGTACGTGCCGTTCACGTCATCGCGCACGGTTTCAGCAAACTGTTCGTTCGTCGTGTGTGGCCATGTCCGTCCATGCTAATTTTGAGCGGACTGTTTGCCGAAACTGTTTGACGGACAAAGTTGGGCGAACAGTCCCCGCGTGTGTACGCGGCCTAACAGGTTTTCTTCTAAGATTGTCCTGTATTTGTCTCCATCCATCTTCCCATCACCTCTGACCAGCTTCCCTGTCCCTGCTGAAGAAAACCATCCCCACCACATGATGCTGCCACCACCATGTCTCACGGTGGGGATGGTGTGTTCGGGGGATGGGCGGTGTTAGTTTCCCCCACACATAACGTTTTGCTTTTAGGCCATAAAGTAGAATTTTGGTCTCCTCTGACCAGATCACCTTCTTCCACATGTTTGCTGCCCCCTCCCCCACATGGCTTCTCACAAACTACAAACAGGACTTCTTATGACTTTCTTTCTCCAATGTCTTTCTTCTTGTCACTCTTCCATAAAGGGCAGATTTGTGGAGAGACGACTAATAGTTGTCCTGTGGACAGATTCTCCCCCCTGAGCTGTGGATCTCTGCAGCTCCTCCAGAGTCACCATGGACCTCTTGGCTCTTCTCTGATGAATGCTCTCCTTGCCCGGCACGGTCAGTTTAGGTGGACGGTCATGTCTTGGTAGCTTTGCAGTTGTGCCATTTTCCGATGATGGATTGAACAGAGCTCTGTGCATCTCACAGTGCTCTGTTCAATCCATCATCGGAAAATGGCACACCTGCCAAAAGCTTCACCAAGACCCTGACCTGTCTGGTGTGTTCCTTGGCCTTCATGATGCTGTTTGTTCACTAAGATCTTCTAACAAACCTCTGAGGGCTTCACAGAATAGCTATATACTGAGATTAAATGACACACAGGCGGACTCTATTTACTAATTAGGTGACTTCTGAAGGCAATTGGTTCCTCTAGATTTTAGTTAGGGGGTATCAGAGTAAAGGGGGCGCCATACAAATGCCCCTCCCCCACACTTTTCACATATTTATTTGTATCATTTTCCTTCCACTTCACAATTATGTGACACTTTGTGTTGGTCCATCACATAAAATCCCAATAAAATACATTTACGTTTTTGGTTGTGACATGAAAAAATGTGGGGAATTTCGAGGGGTGTGAATACTTTTTCAAGGCTCTGTATAAGAAAGTATCACAATGGGGGTTATTTATTTATTTTTCACAAGAAAACAATGGGGGGCTATTTAGTAAAGGAAAAACCCACTTTGAACTGAAAGTGCACTTGGAAGTGAAGTCGTTGTAGACCCGAGAGGGGAGGACATGCAAAAAAAAAAAAAAACAGCATTTTTAGCTTGCACATGATTGGATGATAAAAGCAGCAGAGCTTCCCCACTCATATCAGATCTACCCCTTCAGATTTAGAGCGACTGCACTTCCAAGTGGATTTGCCTTTTATAAATAACCCCCCCATGTATAACAATGATGAATATCTTTTCCAGGCTCTGTGTATTGCGATACATTATAATACATTGTTACATGTTGGGATACATTATAATACATTGTGACATGTTGTGATACATTATAATATATTGTTACATGTTGTGATACATTGTAATACATTGTTACATGTTGTGATACATTGTAATACATTGTTACATGTTGTGATACATTGTAATACATTGTTACATGTTGTGATACATTGTAATACATTGTTACATGTTGGGATACATTATAATACATTGTGACATGTTGTGATACATTATAATATATTGTTACATGTTGTGATACATTATAATACATTGTTACATGTTGTGATACATTATAATACATTGTTACATGTTGTGATACATTATAATACATTGTTACATGTTGTGATACATTGTAATACATTGTTACATGTTGTGATACATTATAATACATTGTTACATGTTGTGATACATTGTAATACATTGTTACATGTTGGGATACATTATAATACATTGTTACATGTTGGGATACATTATAATACATTGTGACATGTTGTGATACATTATAATATATTGTTACATGTTGTGATACATTGTAATACATTGTTACATGTTGTGATACATTGTAATACATTGTTACATGTTGGGATACATTATAATACATTGTGACATGTTGTGATACATTATAATATATTGTTACATGTTGTGATACATTATAATACATTGTTACATGTTGTGATACATTATAATACATTGTTACATGTTGTGATACATTGTAATACATTGTTACATGTTGTGATACATTGTAATACATTGTTACATGTTGTGATACATTATAATATATTGTTACATGTTGTGATACATTATAATACATTGTTACATGTTGTGATACATTGTAATACATTGTTACATGTTGTGATACATTATAATACATTGTTACATGTTGTGATACATTGTAATACATTGTTACATGTTGTGATACATTATAATACATTGTTACATGTTGTGATACATTATAATACATTGTTACATGTTGTGATACATTGTAATACATTGTTACATGTTGTGATACATTATAATATATTGTTACATGTTGTGATACATTATAATACATTGTTACATGTTGTGATACATTATAATACATTGTTACATGTTGTGATACATTGTAATACATTGTTACATGTTGTGATACATTATAATACATTGTTACATGTTGTGATACATTGTAATACATTGTTACATGTTGTGATACATTGTAATACATTGTTACATGTTGTGATACATTATAATACATTGTTACATGTTGTGATACATTGTAATACATTGTTACATGTTGTGATACATTATAATATATTGTTACATGTTGTGATACATTATAATACATTGTTACATGTTGTGATACATTATAATACATTGTTACATGTTGTGATACATTATAATACATTGTTACATGTTGTGATACATTATAATACATTGTTACATGTTGTGATACATTGTAATACATTGTTACATGTTGTGATACATTATAATACATTGTTACATGTTGTGATACATTATAATACATTGTTACATGTTGTGATACATTATAATATATTGTTACATGTTGTGATACATTGTAATACATTGTTACATGTTGTGATACATTGTAATACATTGTTACATGTTGGGATACATTATAATACATTGTGACATGTTGTGATACATTATAATATATTGTTACATGTTGTGATACATTATAATACATTGTTACATGTTGTGATACATTATAATACATTGTTACATGTTGTGATACATTATAATACATTGTTACATGTTGTGATACATTATAATACATTGTTACATGTTGTGATACATTGTAATACATTGTTACATGTTGTGATACATTATAATATATTGTTACATGTTGTGATACATTATAATACATTGTTACATGTTGTGATACATTATAATACATTGTTACATGTTGTGATACATTATAATACATTGTTACATGTTGTGATACATTGTAATACATTGTTACATGTTGTGATACATTGTAATACATTGTTACATGTTGTGATACATTATAATACATTGTTACATGTTGTGATACATTATAATACATTGTTACATGTTGTGATACATTGTAATACATTGTTACATGTTGTGATACATTGTAATACATTGTTACATGTTGTGATACATTGTAATACATTGTTACATGTTGGGATACATTATAATACATTGTTACATGTTGGGATACATTATAATACATTGTGACATGTTGTGATACATTATAATATATTGTTACATGTTGTGATACATTGTAATACATTGTTACATGTTGTGATACATTATAATACATTGTTACATGTTGTGATACATTGTAATACTTTCTTATACTTTGTGATTCTTTGTATACGGAGACCTGGATAAGTGACAACCTTCAGACGTATTTGGATCGCGCTTAACATAATAAAAATGGAGGCGTTCCAAAACGTTGGTCCCATAGTGTGCGCGTTTTTTAGATATCTCTATACTCTGTAAATATATATCAATTTTTATTTTTATTGCATTTTCTTTTTTTTTTTTTCTTTTTTTTTAAGTAAAAAGAACAAAAATTGTTGCGCGTCGCTGTCTTCCGTGTTCCACATTCACTTGACAAATGGAACGTTTATAAATCTCCGGAATAATAACCGTCTGTGTGTTATTTACAAATATCGACCTGCGCAAAAAAAAAAAAAATCACAATGGCAGCGCACGCCGGCAGCGCCGAATCGCCCCCCCCCCCCCCCCGTTCACGTCCTCAACTATATTTTTTTTGGAAAATTGGATTTCCGCCCACTGCCATAAAACACGCTCTTAAAAGATTGAATTAGAGGCAGCAATCAATAGATTGTTAAAAATAACCACGGCGGAATTGGGGGGTGGGGGGGGGGGGTGTGGTGGTTGGCGCGGGCGCTGACAATCCCCCCTCCCCCCCCCCCCCCACCGGCCTCACATGAACGTTTTCCGAAGGATTAAAATCTTTGATACAATGACATTAAGTTTTATCATTTCCCCTCACTGGTGCTTTGCAAGGGCATCTGGGACAGTTTAACGTATTATAGGCTCGGGAATCTGGCAAGATGATAAATGCCTTTAAAACATATTTTTCCGATCGGCGTGTTTTTTTTTTTTTTTCTCTGCGGTTTCCGCGCTTGTTACTTTACATTCTGTTTATGAATCTGAACAGCGCAAGAAGCAAATTGAGCATTTTATTACTTGAAAAAAAAAAATCTGTCCCGTTTAGATGTATGACTTACGGCCTGCAAATGGCGTTACAGGGAGGAGACCGCACGCGCCGCGTTTTCATTGCTGCCTTTTTAATGGAGGAAAGCCACAAACAAATGTCCATTTGCAGGCCGTTAATCCCCGCGGAGCGCGAGCGAAAAAGAAAAAAAAAAAAACGATAAAAGGCTCCTAAATAGGCACGACGCAAATTCATTTCTCTGCTAACGTTATTAGTTAAAGGGCAAGTCGTTTCGTAATCCAAGCGGTTCGATCCGGCGGGAGGCGGCAAGGTCGTTTCCCCCCCCCCCCCAAGCGTTAGGCTGAGAATCGCCGAACCAGTAGAGACTGATCGATTGGTGCGGAACCAGATCCGAACTGGATTTCACCGGGCGAGATCGATTATCAATCAACCTGGCGGCCTATCTGATGCATCAAGTCCACCAAGTTCATCCATTCAATTACCCGCTTGCCAGCCAGCAATATACTGCGTCGGGTCGGCGCGGCTGCGTGAAATGCCGCGGGCGTATGTTAGACGTGTGCCATTAAACTAACCGCTTGGCAGCCAGCAATATACTGCGTCAGGTCGGCACGGCTGCGCAAAACGCTGTGGGTGTATGTTAGACGTGTTAGCCCCTTTTTTTAAAAAGTGCGCTTGTAAGACAGCTGCCCAAATACGGTGTGAAAAAAAGTATTGCAACGACCGCCATTTTATTCTCTAGGGTGTTAGAAAAAAAAAACAATATATAATGTTTGAGGGTTCTAAGTAATTTTCTAGCAAAAAAAAACTGTTTTAAACATGTAAACAACAAAATCTCAAAACGAGGCTGGTCCTTAAGTGGTTAAAAACCCAGGAAGTCAGCACAGCACAGGGATGGCGGGAGCCCCTCATAATGGGCACAGCACAGGGATGGTGCATGGTGGGAGCCCCTCATAATGAGCACAGCACAGGGATGGCGGGAGCCCCTCATAATGGGCACAGCACAGGTATGGTGGGAGCCCCTCATAATGGGCACAGCACAGGGATGGCGGAAGCCCCTCATAATGGGCACAGCACAGGCATGGTGGGAGCCCCTCATAATGGGCACAGCACAGGGATGGTGGGAGCCCCTCATAATGGGCACAGCACAGGGATGGCGGAAGCCCCTCATAATGGGCACAGCACAGGGATGGCGGAAGCCCCTCATAATGGGCACAGCACAGGGATGGCGGAAGCCCCTCATAATGGGCACAGCACAGGGATGGTGGATGGTGGGAGCCCCTCATAATGAGCACAGCACAGGGATGGCGGGAGCCCCTCATAATGGGCACAGCACAGGGATGGTGGGGGCCCCTCATAATGGGCACAGCACAGGGATGGCGGAAGCCCCTCATAATGGGCACAGCACAGGGATGGCGGAAGCCCCTCATAATGGGCACAGCACAGGGATGGCGGAAGCCCCTCATAATGGGCACAGCACAGGGATGGTGGATGGTGGGAGCCCCTCATAATGAGCACAGCACAGGGATGGCGGGAGCCCCTCATAATGGGCACAGCACAGGGGTGGTGGGGGCCCCTCATAATGGGCACAGCACAGGGATGGCGGAAGCCCCTCATAATGGGCACAGCACAGGGATGGCGGAAGCCCCTCATAATGGGCACAGCACAGGGATGGTGGATGGTGGGAGCCCCTCATAATGAGCACAGCACAGGGATGGCGGGAGCCCCTCATAATGGGCACCGCACAGGGATGGTGGGGGCCCCTCATAATGGGCACAGCACAGGGGTGTGAGGGGGAGCCCCTCATAATGGGCACAGCACAGGGATGGCGGAAGCCCCTCATAATGGGCACAGCACAGGGATGGCGGAAGCCCCTCATAATGGGCACAGCACAGGGATGGTGGGGGCCCCTCATAATGAGCACAGCACAGGGATGGCGGGAGCCCCTCATAATGAGCACAGCACAGGGATGGTGGGGGCCCCTCATAATGGGCACAGCACAGGGGTGTGAGGGGGAGCCCCTCATAATGGGCACAGCACACGGCTGGGGGGAGCCCCTCATAATGGGCACAGCACAGGGATGGGAGGAGCACCTCATAATGAGCACAGCACAGGGTTGGTGGGGGCCCCTCATAATGGGCACAGCACAGGGATGGTGGGAGCCCCTCATAATGAGCACAGCACAGGGATGACGGGAGCCCCTCATAATGGGCACAGCACAGGGATGGTGGAAGCCCCTCATAATGGGCACAGCACAGGGATGGCGGAAGCCCCTCATAATGAGCACAGCACAGGGATGGCGGGAGCCCCTCATAATGAGCACAGCACAGGGATGGGGGGAGCCCCTCATAATGGGCACAGCACAGAGATGGTGGGAGCCCCTCATAATGAGCACAGCACAGGGATGGCGGGAGCCCCTCATAATGAGCACAGCACAGGGATGGTGGGAGCCCCTCATAATGAGCACAGCACAGGGATGGTGGGAGCCCCTCATAATGAGCACAGCACAGGGATGGCGGGAGCCCCTCATAATGAGCACAGCACAGGGATGTTGGGAGCCCCTCATAATGAGCACAGCACAGGGATGGCGGGAGCCCCTCATAATGAGCTCAGCACAGGGATGGCGGGAGCCCCTCATAATGGGCACAGCACAGGGATGGCAGGAGCCCCTCATAATGGGCACAGCACAGGGATGGCAGGAGCCCCTCATAATGGGCACAGGGATGGTGGATGGTGGGAGCTCCTCATAATGAGCACAGCACAGGGATGGGGGAAGCCCCTCATAATGGGCACAGCACAGGGATGGCGGGAGCCCCTCATAATGGGCACAGCACAGAGATGGTGGGAGCCCCTCATAATGAGCACAGCACAGGGATGGCGGGAGCCCCTCATAATGAGCACAGCACAGGGATGGTGGGAGCCCCTCATAATGAGCACAGCACAGGGATGGTGGGAGCCCCTCATAATGAGCACAGCACAGGGATGGCGGGAGCCCCTCATAATGAGCACAGCACAGGGATGTTGGGAGCCCCTCATAATGAGCACAGCACAGGGATGGCGGGAGCCCCTCATAATGAGCTCAGCACAGGGATGGCGGGAGCCCCTCATAATGGGCACAGCACAGGGATGGCAGGAGCCCCTCATAATGGGCACAGCACAGGGATGGCAGGAGCCCCTCATAATGGGCACAGGGATGGTGGATGGTGGGAGCTCCTCATAATGAGCACAGCACAGGGATGGGGGAAGCCCCTCATAATGGGCACAGCACAGGGATGGCGGGAGCCCCTCATAATGGGCACAGCACAGGGATGGTGGGAGCCCCTCATAATGGGCACAGCACAGGGATGGTGGGGCTCCTCATAATGAGCACAGCAGTGTCCGCCAGGCCACCCGCGATCGCTCCTCAGAGAACCAGAACAGGGATCTGTCAATGTAAACAGACAGGGGAGTAGAGAGAGATCTGCTGTTCCTACTGATCAGGAACGGCAGATCTCTCTCCTCCTCCAGTCAGTCCCCTCCCCCCACAGTTAGAAACACCTCCCTAGCAAACACTTAACCCCTTTGATCACCCCCTAGTATTAACCCCTTCCCTGCCAGTCCAATCTGTCCGCCCATTCTCTCTCTTTTTTTTTTCTTTCGATATGAATGGAAAATAAGATAGTGAAGAATGATATGGATGGAAATAAATGTAAGAGTAATTGTATAGAATGTACACATAATAAGCAAGGTAGGGATGAATGGTAGGGATGAGTGGTAGGGATGAGTGGTAGGGATGAATGGTAGGGATGAGTGGTAGGGATGAGTGGTAGGGATGAATGGTAGGGATGAGTGGTAGGGATGAATGGTAGGGATGAGTGGTAGGGATGAGTGGTAGGGATGAATGGTAGGGATGGGTGGTAGGGATGAGTGGTAGGGATGAGTGGTAGGGATGAATGGTAGGGATGAGTGGTAGGGATGAGTGGTAGGGATGAATGGTAGGGATGAGTGGTAGGAATGAGTGGTAGGGATGAGTGGTAGGAATGAGTGGTAGGGATGGGTGGTAGGGATGAGTGGTAGGGATGAATGGTAGGGATGAAAGGTAGGGATAAGTGGTAGGGATGAATGGTAGGGATGAATGGTAGGGATGAATGGTAGGGATGAGTGGTAGGAATGAGTGGTAGGGATGAGTGGTAGGGATGAGTGGTAGGGATGAATGGTAGGGATGAGTGGTAGGGATGAATGGTAGGGATGAGTGTTAGGGATGAGTGGTAGGGATGAATGGTAGGGATGAATGGTAGGGATGAGTGGTAGGGATGAGTGGTAGGGATGAATGGTAGGGATGAGTGGTAGGGATGAGTGGTGATGATGAATGGTAGGGATGAATGGTAGGGATGAGTGGTAGGGATGAATGGTAGGGATGAGTGGTAGGGATGAGTGGTAGGGATGAGTGGTAGGGATGAATGGTAGGGATGAGTGGTGGGGATGAGTGGTAGGGATGAGTGGTAGGGATGAATGGTAGGGATGAATGGTATGAGTGGTAGGGATGAATGGTAGGGATGAATGGTATGAGTGGTAGGGATGAGTGGTGAGGATGAGTGGTAGGGATGAGTGGTAGGGATGAATGGTAGGGATGGATGGTATGAGTGGTAGGGATGAGTGGTAGGGATGAGTGGTAGGGATGAGTGGTAGGGATGAGTGGTAGGGATGAGTGGTGGGGATGAGTGGTAGGGATGAGTGGTAGGGATGAATGGTAGGGATGAATGGTATGAGAGGTAGGGATGAGTGGTAGGGATGAATGGTATGAGTGGTAGGGATGAGTGGTGGGGATGAGTGGTAGGGATGAGTGGTAGGGATGAATGGTAGGGATGAATGGTATGAGTGGTAGGGATGAGTGGTAGGAATGAGTGGTAGGGATGAGTGGTAGGGATGAATGGTAGGGATGAGTGGTGGGGATGAGTGGTAGGGATGAGTGGTAGGGATGAGTGGTAGGGATGAATGGTAGGGATGAATGGTATGAGTGGTAGGGATGAGTGGTAGGGATGAATGGTAGGGATGAATGGTATGAGTGGTAGGGATGAGTGGTGGGGATGAGTGGTGGGGATGAGTGGTAGGGATGAGTGGTAGGGATGAATGGTAGGGATGAATGGTATGAGTGGTAGGGATGAGTGGTAGGGATGAATGGTAGGGATGAATGGTATGAGTGGTAGGGATGAGTGGTAGGAATGAGTGGTAGGGATTAATGGTAGGGATGAGTGGACATGGTAAAGAAATCCATGTCAGACGGTTCAGACGGTTGTAACAGGTCATTAGAAATAAGGATGGAAAGATGACATTCTAAGCATAGGATGATATATCATAATGTAAAGTTCAACTTGATGATGAAAGATATTTATATGTATTTATATAATTGTTTTAAAAATTAATAAAGGAAGATTGAAAACAATCTGTCTGCCGCAATTTCGCAGACAAAAAAAAAAATCGCAGATCGCCGCCATTACTAATAAAAAATAATAAAAATGCCATAAATCTATCCCCTATTTTGCAGACTATATAACTTTTGCGCAAACCAATCAATATATAAACGCTTATTGCGATTTTTGTTTACCAAAGATATGTAGAGGAATACGTATCGGCCTAAACTAAGGAAATTATTTTGTAGGTTTTTTTTATTAATTGTTTGGCGATATTTTTTTATACTGGAAAGCAAAAAATATTTTTTTATTTTCAAAATCATCGTTCTTTTTTTGTTTATAGTGCAAAAAAAAAAACGCAGAGGCGATCAAATACCACCAAAAGAAAGCTCTATTTGTGGGGAAAGAGAGCACCGAAAGCTGAAAATTGGTCTGGACAGGAGGGGTGTTTAAGTGCCCAGTAGGCAAGTGGTTAAAAAAAAAAAATTATAATATAAAATAAATACAAAAAAATAATATATATATATATATATATATATATATATATATATATATATATATATATATATATATATATATATATATATATATATATATATATATATATATATATATATATATATATATATGCAAATGCAAATGCAAATATATAAA
Organism: Lithobates pipiens; assembly: GCA_037367395.1. NCBI lineage: Eukaryota > Metazoa > Chordata > Amphibia > Anura > Ranidae > Lithobates > Lithobates pipiens. The sequence continues at coordinate 106,328 of JAZDVW010002040.1, forward strand.
CTGGCCATGTTAATGAGCCATCCCCGTGTTTGTGGATATAACATAAGAGGTCATACTGTTAAACCATCAGCATTATACTCTGTAGAAGTGATGCAAGAGGTCGACGTGTTTCGCCTATTAGCTTCCTCAGGACTTCGTCATCTTGACAGCAGTTAAAGTAGCCACGCATGTTTATTTATTTATTAAATACATAAGAATGGGTCTTGCGCAAACACTTACCGTATTTATCGGCGTATAACACGCACTTTTTTCCCCTTAAAATCAGGGGGAAATCGTGGGTGCGTGTTATACGCAGATCCCCCGCCATTGCGAGCCTCCTCTTTTTAATGCCCATCGATGCAGCCTTATCAGTGTCCATCTGCAGCCTTGTCCATCATTGCACCCTTGCCAGTTTTATTTGCAGCTTCAGCCTTTTAAAAATGGCGCCGCCGAGATACAGAGCCGGGTGTCCTGTGTATCTCGGGGGCGCTCGGTAGTACTCGGCGCCTTTTCTGCCGCCTTCGGCCCTTTTCGGCAGCTTTTGGCCGTTCTCGGTGGCCCAGTGCAGCCCAAAGCTTCCGAGAACGGCCGAAAGCTGCCGAGAGTGGGGCGAAAGCTGCTGAGAACGGCCGAAGACGGCAGAAAAGGCGCAGAGTACTACCGAGCACCCCCGAGATACACAGGACATCCGGCTCTGTATATCGGCGGCGCCATTTTTAAAAAGTGTTATACACCGGCGCGCGTTATACGCCGATAAATACGGTACTTAAAGCGGTTCTTCGGTCTGTTCGAAAAAAAAAAAAATTGAACTCAGCTACAAATACTGTACTTTTAATAAAAGGACACTTACCTGCCCAGGAAACCTGCGATATCCCCACCCGGGCCGGCTCTTCGCCAGTCTTCGTGGCATTTTAGCCATGGGAAGCCAGTTGAGACGCCTTTCCAACCGGCTTCTAGACATGTGCAGGACGGGAAAATTTTGTTTAGCTTCGTACGGATTCGTTATGTTACCGATTTTGTTTTTTTGGATATGTTTCGGAAGTTAGTTTCGTTTTATTTTTGTTAAATTACATTTTTTGTTTATTTGTTTTTTTCGAAAGAACTCCAAATTTTCAGGAGCGATTCGAAATTCGGATCGGTCGAAATAAAACGATTGACCAATTTGAATTCTGTGTGAAGAATAGCTGGTCGTCAAGCGGCGGGGCGGCCAAGGCTCCCTTAACAACCGATGACTCATCTATCGGCGACCTTTCCACTGAGAGCCAATCAATGCCAGGCCTTTCGGGTATGGATTTTAAGGGGAACCCCACGCCAAATAATAATAAATAAAAAAATGGCGTGGCCCCCCCTCCCCCAAACCAGGCCACATGCCCTTAAAATGGGGGGTACTTTAAGGGAGGGGGGCTCTACCCCCACCTCAAAGCACCTTGTCCCCAACAAGGGGCTCTTCCCTCCAACCCTTGGCGTTGGTTGTGGGGGTCTGCAGACGGGGGGGGGGGTTAATCGGAATCTGGAAGCCCGATTTTTCATGGGGGTCCACAGATCCTGCCCCCCCCCTTATGTGAATATATTACCCCTACCCATTCACCAAAAAAAGTGTACAAAGCGAATAAAGACAGTACATGAGTTTTTGACAATTCCTTTATTTAACGATGACATTACCGGTGACCCGCCCCCTTGTGACGTCATTGACCCAACATGCCCCGGTCGGTGACATTCACAAGGGGGCGCGGTCACCTGCTGATGTCATCAGGTGACCCCACCCCTTACCTATTTGAAAAAATGTCAGATGGAGGAGCAGGTAGTCGGTGGGGAGCCTTTAACGGGGCCGGAGGTTTTTTCTTTTTCCGGGTCAGCAGCGCGGCGGGCGGCAAGAGATCGATCTACATCGGGGGGACATTGTTTTTTTTTTTTAAATAAACAAATTGTCAAAAACTTGCGTACTGTCTTTTTTTACTTAGTACACTTTTTTGTGAATTGGTAGGGGTACTAAATACCCCCATACTCATTCACATGGGGGGGCGGGATTTGGGCGGCCTCTTGTTAAAAGGGGGCTTCCAGATTATGATAAACTCCCCGCTTGCAGTCCCCCACAACCACCGCCTAGGGTTGTGGGGAAGAGGCCCTTTCCCCCCATCAACATGGGGATAAAGTGCTTTAGGGTGGGGGGCAGTCCCAAAGCCCCCTCCGTGGTTTAGGAGGGGGTGCTCACTTGCTCCCCTCCTTTTCTGACCCGCTGGGCTGCCTCCATGGAATAAGGGTCTTGTATGGATTTGGGGGTGTTTTTTTATTTTTACATTTATGCGTTGGGTTCCCCTTAAAATCCATACCAGACCCGAAGGGCCACCATTCTTTTGTTTACATTTCAGCTGTCAGTAGGGAAGCCCGCTGACAGATGATAAGTCATCAGTTGTTAAGGATGCGGTGGCTGGCTTCCCAGCTAAGGACGTGGTGGCTGGCTTCCCAGCTAAGGATGCGGCAGCTGCCATCCCGGCTAAGGATACAGTGGCTGGCTTCCCAGCTAAGGACACGGCGGCTGGCTTCCCGCTAAGGACGCGGCTTACGGTTTCCCGGCTAAGGAAGCGGCGGCTGGCTTCCCAGCAAAGGACACGGCAGCTGGCTTTACGGCTAAGGACTCGTCAGCTGGCTTCCCGGCTAAGGACGTGGCTGCTGGCTCCTTGGCTAAGGACGTGGCGGCTGTCTTCCCGGCTAAGGACGCGGCAGCTGGCTCCCCGGCTAAGGATGCGGCGGCTGGCTCCCTGGCTAAGGACGTGGCGGCTGGCTTCCTGGCTAATGATGTGGCAGCTGTCTCCCCGGCTAAGGATGCAGCGGCTGGCTCCCTTGCTAAGGACATGGCGGCTGGCCTTCCGGCCAAGGACGCGGCTGCTGGCTTCCCGGCCAAGGACGCGGTGGCTGGCTCCCCGCCTAAGGACACAGTGGCTGGCATCCCGGCCAAGGATGCGGCCGCTGGCTTCCAGGCTAAGGACACAGCAGCTGGCTTCCCGGGCCGAAGACGCGGTGGGTGGCTCCCTGCCAAAGGACACGGCGGCTGGCTTCCCGCCTAAGGACGCAGCGGCCGGCTCCCCGGCCTGCTGCTTAACAACCAGCCATTCTTCACACAGAATTCAAATCGGTTGATCATTTTTCGACCGTAACTAAACTAATTCTGAAACGAATCAACAAAACAAAATTTAGTAACATATCGGATCTATCCGAAACAAAACAATGTTCACACAGAATTTAAATAGGTTGACCCATTTTTGACTGATCCGAATAGTTCTGAAAATTTGGAATGCGTTAGAAAACGAATAAACAAAACTAATTTACAACGAAATTCGTTACTATTTCACTTGAAAATTCGGATACATCCGAATCACCAAAAACTGGTCCGAATTTGTATTCGTACCGAAGCGAATTGCGCGTGTCTACCAGCTTCCCACTGCGCATGCCCGAGTCATGCTGCACTGTGTGAAGGAAATCTCCCCATGCCCTCTGGCATTTAAGACAGGAATTCATAGACATCCTTCCCACTTGAACAATCTGACGGAGGTGTAATATGTGTGGTTTCTAATAGACATGTGCACTGCCGAAAAATGTGTTTGTTTTCATTTTATTCGTTGTTTTTCAGGTCATTCACTGTGATTGAAATTCGAAAATTCGTAAATCGAAAATTCAAAAATTCATACATTTGAAAATTTGTAAATTCGAAATTAAAAAATTAAAAAATCTGGACATAAACCCCCCGCCTGCAGTCCCCCACAACCACCGCCTAGGGTTGTGGGGGACTGCAGGAATTCGAAAATTAAAAAATCCGAAAATCGGAAAAGAAGAAAATCATTTATTTTCGAGTTTTTGAATTTTCGGATTTTAATTTTTTAAATTTTCTTTCTTATTTTTGGATATTCATTCTTTGAATTTTAAGATTTTCGTTCTTACTTTCGGATATTCATTCTTTGAATTTTTGGATTTACGTTCTTATTTTTGGGATATTCATTCTTTGAATTTTCAGATTTTTGTTCTTGTTTTTGGATATTAGTTTTTCGAAAATAAGAACAAAAATCCGAAAATTCAAAGAATGAAAAATATATTTATTTTCGTTTCATTCTTTTTTTTTTTTTGCATATTTTTTTTTTTTTTCATTTTTCAGGTCATTCATTATGATCAAAATTTGTAAATATGAAAATTCGTAAATTCGTTAAGAACAAAAATTCGTAAATTCGAAAATCCAAAAATTTGAATATTCGAAAATGCAGAAATTCGAAAATTCATAAATTTGAAAATATGAAAATAAGAAAGAAGATATGAATATTTGAAAGAACGACAATGCTAAATAATAGCCTAATAATAACTAATAAATTATAGGTATTGGAACTTCCTTTCAAATTTGGCTGTTAGTGAACATAATGAATACGAATTTATCCGAAGTTATAAGTTATCTGAAATAATGAATGCCACATCTAAACTAATGGAATGGAATGAATTAATAATAAATAATAATAATAAAAAAATATTATTACTATTGTTATTTATTATTATTAATTATTTATGTTCCCTTTGTTTAGATGTGGCATTCGTTATTTCGGATAATTGGTAGGTTAGGATAAATTCGTATTCGTTACATTCACTAATAGCCACATTTGAAAGGAGATTCCAATACCTGTAATTTAATAGTTAGTAATAGTTATTAGATTTTCGAATTTATGAATTTCCAAATATTCGAATTTTCAAATTTACAAATTTATGAATTTTCAAATATGAAATTTTTCTAATTTACAAACTTATGAATTTTCAAATATTCAAATTTACAAATTTATGAGTTTTCAAGTATTTGAATTTTCTAATTTATGAATTTTCAAATATTCGAATTTTCAAATTTATGAATTTTCAAACATTCTAATTAAAAAAATTATGAATTTTCAAATATTCGAATTTTCAGATGTTTGAATTTCAAAAGTTTTCGAATATTTTCGGATATTTCCGAATTGACGAATTTGTTGAAATTAGTTAAAAAATGAAGACGGAACGAAACAAATTGCACATGTCTAACGGCCACAGGTTCTATGCAAGTGTAAAGCCCCAAACACAGACAGTATGCATTCAGGACCCCTCCCCCGCACACCTACAGAGGGGGAAACACTGATCGGCTCCCCTGCAGATTGTGTAAGTTTGCCCACTTATAAAGAAATGAAGGGTCTACAATTGTTATCATAGGTGTCTTTTATATTACCAAAAATCCCCCCCAAAAAAACACAATACAAATGTTATAAATAAGGTTGCATTTCAGTGAGTAAAATAAGTATTTGATCCCCTTAGTAGTTGGTGGAGAAACCCTTGTTGGTGATCACAGAGGTCAGACGTTTCTTGTAGGTGGTGATCAGGTTTGCTCACATCTCAGGAGGGATTTTGGTCCACTTTTCCAAAAAAAATTTAAATAAAAATGAGGTTTCCCTGTAAAGTGAAGATGTTATACTCCCCATTATGCTCGGTTCACACAGGGGCGGCACGACTTGCAGCGCGACTCACAGACGCGACCTGCAAACGACTTCAGCGGCGACTTGCAAAACGACTTCTGTATAGAAGTCAATGCAAGTCGCCTGAAGTCGCCCCAAAAGTAGTACAGGAACCTTTTTTCTAAGTCGGAGCGACTCGAGTCGCTCCTATTAGAACGGTTCCATAGCACAGAACGGAGTGCGACTTGTCAGGCGGCTAAGTCACCTGGACAAGTCGCCCCTGTGTGAACCGAGCCTTTAGACATGTGCACTGACAAAAAAATGTGTTTGTTTTTGTTTCATTCGTTTTTTTTTTTTTGCTTTTTTTTTTTACGCTTCCCAATTTTCGAATTCCAAATTTCCGAATTTGAAAATTCGGAAATTAAAAAATTCGAAAATTCAAAATAACTAACTAATAATAACTAACTATTAAATTACAGGTATTGTAATTTCCTTTCAAATTCGGCTGTTTGTGAATGAATACGAAATTATCCGAATTTTCGAAAGTTCGAACTTTTGAATTTATTGCATTTTTCTGAATATTCGTAACTTCGTAAAGTGGAACATCTGAAAATGTGAATATTTGAAAATTCATAAATTTGAGAATTCGAATATTTGAAAATTCATAAATTTGTAAATTTGAATATTTGAAAATTCATAAATTTGAAAATTCATACATTTCTAAATTTGAATATTTGAAAATTCATAAATTTGAAAATTCGAATATTTAAAAATGTATAAATTTGTAAATTTGAGAATTCGAATATTTGAAAATGTATAAATTTGTAAATTTGAAAATTTGAATATTTGAAAATTCATAAATTTGAAAAGTCGAATATTTGAAAATTCGAATATTTGAAAATTCATAAATTTGTAAATTTGAAAAATCGAATATTTGAAAATTAATAAAAATTTTGGAAAATTCATAAATTCTAAAATCTAATAACTATTACTAACTATTAAATTACAGGTATTGGAATTTCCTTTCAAATTTGGCTGTTAGTGAATGTAACAAATATGAATTTATCCTAACCTACCAATTATCCAAAATAATGAATGCCACATCTAAACAAATGGAACGTAACAAATTAATAATAATAAATAACAATAGTAATAATAATTGTTTTATTATTTATTATTAATTCATTGCATTCATTATTTTAGATGCGGCATTCGTTATTTCGGATAACTCGTAACTTCGGATAAATTCGTATTCGTTACGTTCACTAACAGCCAAATTTGAAAGGAAGTTCCAATACCTGTAATTTAATAGTTATTATTAGGAAATTCGGAAATTCGATCATTTCGGAATTACGGAATTTTTCAAAATTCGTTAAAAAGCTAATTGGGAACTAAACGAATTGCACATGTCTACTCCCCATGTCCTGCTCATGATCTTCTACAATGTGACCGAAGAGTCCTATTCATCCAACAGACTTCTGGGAGTTTCGGATTCCCAGCCCAGAAGTTCTCTTCTTCACTCCAATGGACGAAACTTCCCTGCCAGGCCATTAAATACCTAAACAGTGACTGCAGCTGGTTGGCTGTTGAATGATCACCCGACAATTTTCCAACAGGCTCTTTGGACAAAAGCCAATTAATCAATCAATGAACTTTTGTTGAATGGCGGTGCCGGCAGCTCCATACTTTGCTCAAATTTCAGCTGAGCCATCAGGAATTGGACAACATTGGAACAGTGTATGGCATTGGTCACCTTTAGAATACTCTTGTGTAGTTAACCTTTAAGTTAAACATCCTTCTCCCTGCACCCTCCCGTAAAATTTTTACTTATCTGTCCACCCTCCCGCCAGATCCATGCTATTTAGCCAATGGGGAGCCGCAGAACTCCCCGTCTGGTCCTTTGCTCCTGCTCATGAGCATAGAAAAACCCATGCATTCCTATGGCGGAGGACACGAGTCTGAGTTTTCCTCAGGATCACCCCACCGGGAATTGAGCAAGCCAGGGTCCAGTAGCAGATATAGCAGGTAGAGATCAAGTGGAAGCGTAGTCAGTAAACAGGCCAAAGGTCAGTACCACGGTAATCTGGTGAACAAGAAGAATACAGGAACAGACACGTGGCTTAAAAGGTGGAGACTGCATCTGTCCCCCGGCCCCTCTGCACTGAAGACCTAGTGATCAAACATTGCCGATGGCTTGGTTTCAGCGCAGCTGAAAATGGGTCACAGGAGAACAAAACCAATTGCACTCCTGTGACCCATAGGAGAAGCCCAGCCAAATCAGTTTTGCCTATACTCCTTTAAAATAGTAAGTTCATTGGAGGAGCAAAGCGTTCAAGGCTCACCAGAAACAAGGTTCAAGGCGTGGTTGTCTAAGCAATCAGGCAGGGCACTGTTTAGCATCTCAGGTGGCACGGCAAGAAGAGCCACCACAAGACAGTAGAGGTCCTAGGCTCAGATCCTGGTCCTGACTGTCCTCCCTTTAGTAATACAACTATTGAACAAGACGGTTGGCTCCCGCCAGATGGGTAGATGTTCGGGCTTTCATCGAACTCCTGAACAGCCAAGGCTTGATCTAAACTTGTGTTTGCGCCAGACCTTAAAGTGGAGCTCCACCCAAAAGGTGGAAGCTCTACTGGCCCCATTTGGCACCTTTTGGGATGGTGGGGAAGGGGGGGGGGGCGTTTTGGCATGTACCCGCTCCCACTTCACGGACGGAAGTTCTCCCCCCTCTCCTTCCCCTGCAACCTGCCCATTCAAAAAGTGCAGCGCGCTTCACGCTCTTTGGCTGTAGGTTTCCCTTAGTCAAGATGGCGGCGCCAGCACCCGATAGCTGATTGAAAAATCGGCTCGGTGGAGGACACTGCTGGATCCCAGGACAGGTAAGTGCCTTAATATTAAAAGTCAATGGCTACAGGATTTGTAGCTGCTGACTTCATTTTTTTTTTGGGGGGGGGGGAGCCTGAAGCTCCTTGTCAGGCTTAACCCCATTTTGCGGCTAACCTTTCTCAGGGAATGGGCCTGGTAAGCGGGGCTGAGAGAAGAAGAAATCGGGGACAGATCCAGTGTCACAAATGTGGAAGTGGTTATCTTGCTTCTCTTATATATTAAGGACTGTATTATTTTTTGATTTGGGATTGTGTAATCGAAGCCAAACCGTTTCAAGGTTTGCATCTCCTTCATCATGATTGACTGGCTCTCTGAGGGGGAGGGGCTCTGGCTGGCTTGGGGGCCACCACCCTAAGAGAACTTGATCAAGAAAGCGCTGGGGGGGGAGGTTGGTGGATGTTTGACTGGCTGGGGGGGGGCCTTGGGCCGTCACCCAAGAATACGGAGCACCAACTGCCACTAGGCTGCAAGTCACCGCGGCCGGTACCCAGAGCTCATCTGTAAAAATATCCGCGGTATTATTGCGATGTGCGGTTCACCGGACCTCAATCACCGAAGCCGATTGCTATTCATAACTCATCTTTTTTTTAGAAACAGCGAGACGGCGGTGTAGCTTTTCCTCCGATTAGGCCGGGAGTCCTAAGCCCCGATTAGGCCAGGAGTCCTAACTCCTAATTGGGCGGGAGGTGAAGCGACCGCCGGGAACCCGGGAGGGGAGCGGCCGAAGCTGCGACCTGAATGGGGTAAGTGTGGGGGCCTGGCGGGCGAGCGACCGATGCGGTGGGGCGGGGGGAGCGGTGATTGATCAAGCGAGCACTGGGGGGTTGTTGGTGGTTGGTGAGCTGGGGGGGCGTGTCCCGCTACCCCAAGAAAATTGAGCACCAGCCCCCTCCAGGCTCCAAGTTACCGCGGCCGGTACCCGGAGCTCACCTGTAATAAATCTGCCGTATTATCGCGGCGTGCGGTCCACGGGAGCTCAATCACCTCAGCCGATCGTCTTTTTCTTTCTCCGCGAAACAGCGAGACGGCGGCGTAGAAACAATACTTAACCTTTTACTCGGCTAAAGATCCCCATCTGCACTTAAAATATAATCCGGCCGGAGTCAAGCGAAACACGCAATTAGCGGCGTTGGCAACCGGCGAGTTGCTGGCGCGGTCTCATCACGCCATCCGTGATTAAGAATGATACAAGCACATCATCATTGTCAACAGCGGCGGAGGAGAGTAAACCTTTGGCGGAGAGCGCACTTGTCACACAAAAAAAAAAAAAACGCTCCTTTGATTTGTATTACACTTTGCGGGTAATTGCCGTCTTCGGTGGCAGGTTATTATTACGGCTGAATGGGACGCCGGTAATTACTTCGGCACAGATTCTAACAGCTCCGAGATTGAGGGATATTCTGACAGTCTGAATACTCTTGACAACAATTACCCCCCCCCCTCCCCCCCCTCCCCCCCCTCCCCCCCACCATCTCTTTCCCCGTTAACACTGATTCAGGAAAATTAAAAATTAAATGTGTTCAAAGACTCTTCTGCGTGTCACCGCTAAGTGGGGGTGATCCGCCGCCGCCGACGTGTAAATTGCCGCACCGATCCCAATAAAAGTCTTTTTTTCTTTTCCTTTTTTTTTTTTTTTTTTTGCAGACGCAAGTTAAAAAAAAAAAAAACATGAAAAGAAGAGAAGAGAGGAGAGGAGAGGAGAGGAGGTGAGGCGGAAGAGATTCGGGATTTTCCCTCTTAGTTGGGGATATCACAGCGAGGGCTCCAAAAAACTTCTGCATCTGCGGAACGTTCTACGGGGAAAGAAGGACGAGCTCAGCGGGGGAGGGGATTAAACAGAAATGTGTTCATAGAGCTGGTCCGTCGTCATCATAAGAATAAACTTCACAACAAATTACTACAAGATTTTCATGGTAAAAAAAACTATTCTTTACACCAGTGGTCTCTATTACCCCCCCCCCCCCCCCCCCCACTGACACCAATGATGGGACAATATTCCCTCCACTGATACCAATGATGGGGCACTATTCCTCCCACTGACACCAATGATGGGGCACTATTCCTCCCACTGACACCAATGATGGGACACTATTCCTCCCACTGACACCAATGATGGGGCACTATTCCTCCCACTGATACCAATGATGGGGCACTATTCCTCCCACTGACACCAATGATGGGGCACTATTCCTCCCACTGATACCAATGATGGGGCACTATTCCTCCTACTGACACCAATGATGGGGCACTATTCCTCCCACTGATACCAATGATGGGGCACTATTCCTCCCACTGACACCAATGATGGGACAATATTCCCTCCACTGATACCAATGATGGGGCATTATTCCTCCCACTGACACCAATGATGGGGCACTATTCCTCCCACTGACACCAATGATGGGGCACTATTCCCTCCACTGATACCAATGATGGGGCATTATTCCTCCCACTGATACCAATGATGGGGCACTATTCCTCCCACTGATACCAATGATGGGGCACTATTCCTCCCACTGATACCAATGATGGGGCACTATTCCTCCCACTGATACCAATGACGGGGCACTATTCCTCCCACTGACACCAATGATGGGGCACTATTTCTCCCACTGATACCAATGATGGGGCACTATTCCTCCCACTGACACCAATGATGGGACACTATTCCTCCACTGACACCAATGATGGGACACTATTCCTCCCACTGACACCAATGATGGGACACTATTCCTCCACTGACACCAATGATGGGACACTATTCCCTCCACTGATACCAATGATGGGGCACTATTCCTCCCACTGACACCAATGATGGGGCACTATTCCTCCCATTGAGACCAATGATGGGACACTATTACTCCCACTGACACCAATGATGGGGCAAAATTCTCTCCACTGACACCAATGATGGGGCACTATTCCTCCCACTGTCACCAGTGATGGGGCACTATTTCCTCCACTGACACCAATGATCGGACACTATTCCTCCCACTGACACCAATGATGGGGCAATATTCCTCCAACTGATACCAATGATGCGGTACTTTTTCCCCCACTAGTACCAATGATGGGGCACTATTCCTCCCACTGTCACCAGTGATGGGGCACTATTCCTCCCACTGACACCAATGATGGGGCAATATTCCTCCAACTGATACCAATGATGCGGTACTTTTTCCCCCACTAGTACCAATGATGGGGCACTATTCCTCCCACTGACACCAATACCAATAACGGGGCATTGTTCACGCCAAGGGCATTTTCTTCTCTCAATAGCCACAGTTCGGACCCCTCATAGTCTGAGGGATAGAAAACTAGACCCTTGTTTGGAATTTTTGGAGACCCGTTTTACAAACAGAAAAAAAACCCAAATAAAACACACATAACACTTCGTGCTTCAGAAAATAATAAATAAATGAAACATTTACACCATTAAAACAGGATGCTGTTATTGTGTTATAGGGTCACTCCATCTAAAAGTGATATTTAAGGAATCCATTTATAACAAATTCACGCAGACATTGCAAATAATTCCTGTAATGTTTCTAATATGTATATTCCCAAAGATCATCAGCTCCATCTATGGGTCATAATGCAGTATTTTCCTGAAGTACCTGAATCATGTAAATGACGCATATTATGCCCTTATGGTTCCCAGAGACCTAAAAATCCCTTTACGCGTTCCTCTGGGGTAAAGGGTTGAGAAAGGCTGATATATACATTATACAGTATGGCCTAAGGTTTGTGTATCCCTTGCCATCACACCTACATCTAATCTTGTTGGACATCCCATGGCAAAATCATGACCATTATTATGAAGTTACCCCCCCCCCCCCCATTGTGGCTATAAAAGCCCCCCCCCCACTGCTCTGGAAAGACTTTCCAAAGATTTTGCAGGGTCTCCGTGGGAATTTGTGAGGTCAGGTACTGATGATGGATGAGAAAACCTGGCTCACAATCGGTGTTCCAATTCACCTCAAAGGCATTCCTCCCCACCATACTGGTCAACCATGTCTTTATGGAGCTGGTCCAAACTGGTCAACCCACATCTTTATGGAGCTGGTCCAAACTGGTCAAACCATGTCTTTATAGAGCTGGTCCAAACTGGTCAACCCATGTCTTTATAGAGCTGGTCCAAACTGGTCAACCATGTCTTTATGGAGCTGGTCCAAACTGGTCAACCCACATCTTTATGGAGCTGGTCCAAACTGGTCACCCCATGTTTTTATGGAGATGGTCCAAACTGGTCAGCCCATGTCTTTTGGAACTGGTCCAATCATGTCTTTATGGAGCTGATCTAAACTGGTCAAACCATGTCTTTATAGAGCTGGTTCAAACTGGTCAAATCATGTCTCTATGGAGCTGGTCTAAACTGGTCAACCCATGTCTTTATGGAGCTGGTCCAAACTGGTCAGGCCATGTCCTTATGGTGCAGGTCCAAACTGGTCAGCCCATGTCTTTATGGTGGAGGTCCAAACTGGTCAAATCATGTCTTTAGGGAGCTGATCTAAACGGGTAAACCCATGTCTTAATGGAGCTGGTCCAAACTGGTAAACCCATGTCTTTATTGAGCTGGTTCAAACTGGTCAACCCGTATCTTTGTGGAGCTTGTTCAAACTGGTCAAATCATGTCTTTATGGAACTGGTTCGAACAGGTCAAATCATGTTTTTATGGTGCTGGTTCAAGCTGGTCAACCCTCGTCTTTATGGAGTTGGTTCAAATTGGTCAGACCTTGTCTTTATGGAGCTGGTTCATACTGGTCAACCCATGTCTTTATGGTGCTGGTCCAAACTGGTCAAATCATGTCTGTAGGGAGCTGATCTACACTGGTAAACCCATGTACCCATGATTTAATGGAGCTGGTCAGAACGGGTAAACTCATGTCTTTATGGAGCTGGAGCACTGATCGCTGTATAAATGTCAACGGTCCAAAAAAAAGTGTCAAAAGTGTCCGATCTGTCTGATGCAAAGTCGCAGTACCCCTAAAAATCGCAGATCACCGCCATTACTAGTAAAAAAAAAAAAAAATAATAATAAAAATGCCATAACTCTTTCCCATACTCTGTAGGCGCTATAATTTTTGCACAAACCAATCAATATACGCTTATTGCAATTTTTTTTATTTACCAAAAATATGTAAAAGAATATATATTGGCCTAAAATGAGGAAGAAATCAGTTTTGAAAAAAAAAATGGGGATATTTATAATGGCAAAAAAAAAAAAAATATTTGTTTTTTTTCAAAATTGTTGCTCTTTTTTTTATAGCGAAAAAAATTAAAACCGTAGAGCTGATCAAATACCACCAAAAGAAATCGACGTGTGGGAAAAAAAAGGACGCAAATATCGTTTGGGTACAGCGTTGCATGACCGTGCAATTGTCAGCTAAAGCGACGCAGGGCCAAATTTTAAAAAGTGCTCTGGTTAGGGGGGTAAAATCTTCCGGGGCTGAAGCGCTTAACCAGCAAGATGAAGAAACACTAATAATAGACCCATGCCCTGTACACACGACCGGACTTTCCAGCAGACTAGGGTCCAATGGACTTCCCGCCGGAATTCCCGTGGACTTTCCAAACTAACGGACTTGCTCACACATGACCGGACTTTCCGGACTTTCCGACGGAGTTCTGGCGGACTTTCAAATGAACGGACTTGCCCACACAGGGACTAAAGTCCGTTCATTTTGAACATGATGAGTTACGACGGGACTAGAAAAGGAAGTCAATCTCGACGCTTTTATCGACGCCATTGACACCTTGCGACCCCCGTTGCATGGTATGGATTTTAAGGGGAACCCCCTATGCTGAAAAAATGGCGTAGGGGTCTCCCCAAATGCACACCAGACCCTTATCCGAGCACGCAGTGCGGCCGGTCAGGAAAGGGGGTGGGGACGAGTGAGCGCCCTCCCCCCGAACCGTACCAGGCAGCATGCCCTCAACATGGGGGGGGGGGGTGGATGGATGCTTTGCCACCCCAAAGCACCTTGTCCCCATGTTGATGAGGACAAGGGCCTCTTCCTGACAACCCTGGCCGTTGGTTGTTGGGGTCTGCAGGTGAAGGGCTTATCGGAATCCGGGAGTCCCCTTTAATAAGGGAGCCCCCAGGTGCCGGCCCCCCACCCTATGTGAATAAGTATGGGGTACATCGTACCCCTTCCCAGTCACCTGTCAATAAAAAAAAAACACACTACACAGGTTTTTAAAGTAGTCTATTAGGCAGCTCCTGGGGTCTTCTTCTGACTTTGGGGGTCTCTTCCGACTTCTCCGCGCTTACCGGTTCTTCTCCCGCTCTCTGGCCTCTTCTCCCGCTCTCCGGTTCTTCTGCCAGGCTCCTCCGCTATCTTCTGCTCTTTTGCCGCTCTTTTGCTAGCGGTGATCCCTCGGAGCCGCCGTGATGGCGGTCGGGAGGTGTTCTGGGGGCTCCAGGTATCCAGACGACCGAACACACAAATAATCCCCCAATCAGCCCTGCCCCCGCCATTCAGCGCTCGTTGCCCTGACATTAGCTCTCTGGTAATTGGCCTCATTTCACAAAACGGCTACAAAGGCCTCAGACAGAAGAGGCGCTGATTGTGCGCCAAATTGGTCCTTTCTTTGCTGCCGCGGAAAAAGTGGAAAAAAATAAAAGAGGAAAAGAGCCTTTGAGTGCTTTGTGCTGCAGACGCAGAGCCGGGCGAGACGACGACGGCGGCTTTGCCATCTTTTTGCGGGAAAAAGAGAATGAAAGAAATACGAATACCGCCGGTGACATTGATAAAAAAAAAAAATGTATTAAAATAAATCGCCAACTTAGCAAACCGTAAGGCCTTGAGAACTGGCGGCATGCAGAAGTGCAGCTGATTCCTTTGCATGCTTCTGTGCTCAGCACCCCTCTCTATGAGCCGGGCCCACCAACCGGGGGGGGGGAATTACAACCAATCAGCTGTCAGATGACACATAGTGAATGCGCCTCTCTACTAGAGATGAGGGGTTCATGGAAAATCCGCTCCGCCAAATAACTAAGCAGCCTGGAGTCCATTAATCACACCACCAGGGGAAATTTCAGCTCGCTCTGGTGGTGGGGTGGGGGTCTGTTTTGGTGTGAAGATCCCAACAGTCTCACAGCCATCATAAACAATCCCCATATTGTGTCTAAGATGTATATTTCCTATGAACGTCAGCGCCATCTAGTGGACATAATGTGTTATAGTCCTGCATGGTATTTTCAATCAAGACAATACTGCATTATGGCCACTAGATGGAGCTAAAGAGACCCCAAGTCTTTTTCATGAGCTGGAAAACATTGCTCTGCAGGAGAATTTGCTGGATATTTATGTATGGCGGCCCGTCATAGAAGAAGGCGGAGCTCATACAGAGGATAGACCCGATGCTACAAGAGGAGGAAATTCCCCCCCCCCCCCCCCCCGTGACGTCATTGGCCTAATAATAAAAAAAAAATTGTATATCGCTTTACAAGGGGCTGTCCAAAGAGGGACCTATAGCATGTCACAAAGAAGGAACCGCCCAATGCTCCGCCTTCTGCTGGCTTCTTTGGACTGCTGGCAAATTCTAATGACATCACCAGAGCCCTCCCACTCTTAAGTCACTTCCTCTTCCAACCCGTCGGCTTACAAAGCAGACACTCCCACTGCACGCCTGATCTCAGCTTGCAGCTGGTGTGTGGAAACACAATATTAACCGCTTGCCACCCCCTTTCCTGCCCAGGCCATTGTTCAGCTTTCAGCGATGTCACACTTTGAATGACAATTACGCTGTCATACAACGCTGTACACAGAGGACATTTGTATCATTTTTCACACAAACAGAGCTTTCTTTTGGTGGCATTTAATCACCGCTGGGGGTTTTATTTTTTATTTTTTGATAAACAAACATAAAAGGAGGCACTGGTGGGCACTGGTTGGCAGCACTAATGGGCACTGATAGGTGACAATGATGAGGAGGCACTGGTGGGTGCTGATTGGCAGCACTGGTGGACACTGATAGGTGACAATGATGAGGAGGCACTGCTGGGTGCTGATTGGCAGCACTGGTGGACACTGATAGGTGACACTGATGAGGAGGCACTGGTGGGCACTGATTGGCAGCACTAGTGGGCATTGATAAGTGACACTGATAAAGAGGCATTAATGGGCACTGATTGGCAGCACTGATGGGCACTGAAAAGTGACACTGATGAGGAGGCACTGGTGGGTACTGATTGGCAGCACTGATGGGCACTGATAGGTGACACTGATGAGGAGGCACTGGTGGGCACTGATTGGCAGCACTAGTGGGCATTGATAGGTGACACTGATGAGGAGACACTGGTGGGCACTGATTGGCAGCACTAGTGGGCATTGATAAGTGACACTGATAAAGAGGCATTAATGGGCACTGATTGACAGCACTGATGGGTACTGATAGGTGACACTGATGAGGAGGCACTGGTGGGCACTGATTGGCAGCACTGATAGGTGACACTGATGACCTCGCCCTTCTATCTACCCCGTTTCTCCCATTTGCCCACCCTTCTATATACCCTGCCCTTCTATATACCCCACCCTCCTATATACCCCACCCTCCTATATACCCCACCCTCCTATATAACCCACCCTTCTATATACCCTGCCCTCCCATATACCCTTCCCTTCTATATACCCTGCACTTCTATATTCCCCACCCTCTTATACACCCCACCCTCCTATATACCTTACCCTCCTATATACCTCACTCTCCCATATACCCCACTCTCCTATACACCCCACTCTCCCATATACCCTGCCCTCCTATATATATCATGCCCTCCTATATGTAGCACCCTGGAGTTTAGGCAGGGTTGCTCCTTGAAATTTACTTGCCAGGAGTAGTCATCTTGGCTAATTGTTAGAGATCTATTGATTTGTCCCCAAGTTTGGCCTGGTTGTACTTTTCTCTTCTACCGCTAGGTGGCCGGGTACTTGTTGGTACTAGATATGAGAAGGGCAATGGAAGGTCAGGTTATGGGTATATGGGGTATCTCAGCCAATGGACTGCTGGGAGAACCTATATATTCAGGTGAGGTCAGGTGATCTTGGATCTGTGCCACCTTGGCGGCTGTCTGGTTGGACGAGTGTCGTGTGCCCCGGGGCTGCTAGGCCGGAGGTGGGGCCTATACTGGGGGCATCTGGCAGCCAGGCTGTGTGAGGGCCTATCCAGAGCAAGAGAGCAGGGTTGGGATTGCGGCTTACAGTCCAACCAGAAGTAACGGCTCTGCTGGCCGGAGAACCTGTCATGGTCGGGGGTAGAGGGGAAGCTGTCACCACTAAGGGACCCTCCACCTTATTACCAGAGACCACCATGAGTAGCTGAAGCAAGTACCGGAGCAACATTCTCACCAGCCGGGGGCGGTGAAGAATTGGGACGCTTCAGTGGGTATCAAGCCAGAGACCCAACCAGCGGTGGTGACACTTGCAGAGCAGTCTTGTGTGCCAAGCCAGGGGCCGAGCAGGCCAGCGGGGTGAAGCTGGAGAAGTATCTGGAGTGCCATCTAGGGACCCGGCAGGGAAATAAATTTTTAGATTTTTATTTATTTTTAAAAACAAATTAAGTGGCCTGTTGGGGGGGGGGGGGGGATTGGTGAAATCTCAGGGGGTCTAAACAGAAATCCCCCCCCCCCCACTAAGCCCTTCTGTTTCAAATAATCCCCATAATGTCTCTAATATGTGACATCAGCTCCACCTAGTGGCCATATTGCGGTATTATTCTGAAACACCACCACCAAGAAAATATCATAATATGGCCACTAGATGGAGCTGATTATCATAGGGAATACGTATATTAGACACATTATATGGGGAATATTTGAGAGGGCTCTATGAAAGCTAAGGCAAATTTTACATAAATAGATCCCATAGGGCTCAGTAACCATGCCTCCTAGGCAGTGGCATAGCATGGGGCAAGGTAGGTATTGCACCCCTTAGCCCGAGGACTGTTAGAACTTCCTTCCCTTCCACTAGAATACTCGTATGATACATAGCTGAAAATTCCGTGCCTCGTCTGAGATCCCCCGTTTTCATACATTCCATGTCCTAAGTGAGCACCCCCCACTGTATACCCCGCCCCTTTTATTCTGCACCCCCCTTCCCTTCATTGTGCCCCACACCACTCCTATTGTGCATCCCCAGTCCCTTCACCCACTAACTGTGCACCCCCAACTCCATATGCCCCCCCCCCCCAGTGGCACTGCTCTCTCTTCTCAACTCCTCCCATTCCAACTTAGATTGGCCAAGCTGGACCCCCCCCCCCCACCACACACATACGCAGCCTAAGAGACGAGGAACCTTGCTGCTGACAGGACCAGAACAGGAGCGCTCATAGACCGATCTCCAGCCTCTTCTAAACTCCAAAATCGTACTACTTTTGCGCCCCTTAAGAATTTTGCACATGGGGCAACCACCCCCTAAGATCCCTGCCCATGCAAGCCACTGCTCCCAGGTATAGTCTTCTATCGTTGCTCTGTGTGTTGGCCTGTCCTCCTGGTCCTTGCCTGTGTTATGGTCCAGCCTGAACACTTGACTGCTGAGACGCAATGGGCCCAGGTCCAAATTAATGTAACCAATGGGATCAAATCCCCCACTACCCTTGCCCTTTTACTCCATTAAATAAAACACGTGCAACCATTAGGTTGGAAAGGGCAAGGCCACAGCTTTATTAAATTCCAACACATAACATGTGAACACATTTAACCAGTGCCAGTCACAGTCGTTCTCATGTTTCTACCAATCGTTTCCTTTGTCCGGGCGCCTGGCCATGCCCCCATAAGTCAAGGCTCTCTTTCCCTGGGGGGGGGGGGGGGGTCTCAAGAGACCTTCAGCCTGCCCGACCAGAACTTGTTCCTGGATTTTACTCTTGAACACTGATTGGTGCTTTCCTTCATGCCAGCTGTCACCAACAGAACCAGTTTGAGGGCCCCTCCCTGGAAATATCCAACAGCCAAACCAGACCTTCTCGGGAGCTCAGACTCAACCCACGCGGGGAGCCCCCAGTACCTGATATAAGATCGGGGTGTTCTTTGGTTACATTTAGTTACAATGTATATTTCTCTGTAACGCTTTTCTCAGTATACCAACGGGGGAGGGGTTGAGTGAGTGAAATATTTCTATAGCGCACAACGTGAACTGAATCGCCTCAAGTCGCTGCGAAGAGCTTAGTTGTCCATCTTCTAGAAGAGGAAGGTCTTGAGTTTTTTCCTAAAGACCTGGTGGTTTTCTTCCAGGCGGATGTTGGTTGGTTGGTAGAGCATTCCATAGCCGAGGCCCTTGGACAGCGAATCTCCGATCACCCTTGGATTTATACCGGGATTTGGGCACGAGGAGGAGGTTTTTGTTGGCTGATGGAAGACTGCGGTTTGGTGTGTAAGGATTTATTTTCTCCATTAGGTATTGCGGAGCTTCTCTATGCACGCATTTGTGGGTGAGGCAAAGGGTCTTGAATGTGATCCGATTCTTTACGGTTAGCCAATGTAAGCTCCTCAGTGAAGGAGAGATGGTGTCACGTACCTGGTGGAGGGAGCCCGGAATGCAGGGAGCTGCCTCTTGTAAGCCTCTGGCTCGAGATTCCCTGGAAGTGGAGACAGGGATTCTAGAGTTCAGAGGGCACAAGTGCCGAGCTGGTGAAGAGTAGAACTGGCCCTGGAGCTGACGGCAGACAATGGCAGGCACAGGTGGTCAGTCTGGAACAGCTGGTAGGCAGGCAGCAGCTGGCAGCGGGTACAGATGGTCACACTGGAACAGCTGGTAGGTAGGCAGCAGACAGCAGCAGGCACAGATGGTCAGACTGGAACAGCTGGCAGGCAGGCAGCAGACAGCAGCAGGCACAGGTGGTCAGACTGGAACAGCTGGCAGAAGAAGCGAGGTCAAGGTACAAGCAACAAGCAACGGGCAGCAACGGTACACAGAAGAAGGCAGAAGCGTAGTCAAACAATCCGAGGGTCAAAGGCTGGCAGCAAGCAGGAGTTGTCAGGAACAGGCCGGGTAGAAAGGAACAGGAACAATCAGGTAAGCAGGAGGCAGAGTAACCAGAAGGCTGTAGACTGGACAGCACTGAGGCACTAAATCGGATTCCTTAAGAAGCCCTTTGGGCGCCAAGAACGGTCGCACGGCGTGCCTGCGCGCACCCGCGTGAAACCGTGCAGCAGTTCGTGACCCCGCGCACCTCTGTGCGCCTGTTCGTATCATCGCGCACCCACGTGCGCTCGTTCGCAACATCGCGCACCCGCGTGCGCCCGTTCGTACCCACTCGCACCCGCGTGCGTCCGTTCGCGCCATGGATACCTGTTAACTCTCAATGAGGGGATTCCGTGGGTAGGCCTTCCATGAGCCACTGGATTCCGGAGACGACATGACAGATGGATTCCCAGGTTTTTCTTCCTGTTATCAGCCTTGCTGCCGTGTTTTGGATCAGTTGTAATCACACAAGTTGATATTGTGGTAATCCTATGTAAAGCGAGTTTGCATAGTCCAGTCGGGAATTAATGATTGTTCCAACTACCACTGCTTTGTCATTCTTTGGGATGAAAGGGAGGAGTCTGCGAAGCATGCGCAGCAGATGGTGAGATCCACTGACTACAGATCCTATTTGGGCATCCATTGACATTTGTGCGTCCAAAATGACCCCGAGACTCTTGGCCTTGTTCTTTGGGGAGATAGTCTGCCCAAAGATGGCGGGTGGTGTCCAGGAGGTCTTGGTTCGGGGATTATGGTTTGAGTGTAGGATAAGAAGCTCTGTTTTTGATTCGTTGAGTTTGAGGGAGTTCGTGGTCATCCAGTCTTCTATTAAATTGAGGCAATTCTCTAGTTGTTGATGGTGGTCTCTTTGTCCGGTGATACGGAAGTAAAGTTGCGTGTCGTCAGCGTACGAGTGGAAGAAGAGATCTGAACATCTGATGATTTGGAGGAGTGGGCGGATGTATATGTTGAAGAGGACTGGCGCCAAGGGCGATCCTTGAGGGACTCCGCAAGCGACTGTTCGGAAATTCAGAGGAGAATTATCCGATCCCCGTTGTTAGAGCTCCAATTAAAGAAGCCGTGGACAAACACATGTAATATCAACATGTACAAAATGGTGACACCACCGAGGAGAGCTTCTCCGCCGCCCTGCCTGGAGGGGAATTCACGTTGCGCTAATCAGTAAACAGTTCGGCGTCGCTGTAATGAGTCGTCAACAGGAATGACAACAATTAATTTCTGTACAGATTAATTATCTACGAGGTGTCAGGATAATGACTTACTCTGCAATCCCACCTTGTCAAGTCCATCAGCCATCATCTCCAACCCTTCCTCTACTGGAGAGGCGACGTTGCCATCAGATCGCCTATAACCAACGATACGGACGTTCCCGGAGATCGGACGTTACTACTTTCCAGAAAACGCCAAAAAACTAACCCAAAAAAATGTTCAAAACCGCCGTTCCTAAAATCCCCGGACCTCCTTCTTCACACAATGAATGGATCTGTTCGTCGTCCTAATGCTGTGATCCCAGGACATGGGCCTGCACACAGCATTGGTGGGAGAGAAGACCAAACGGACTGTCCCAGCAATATACAGACATGTACGGAGCCTGGAAGGAAATGTAAGCGCAGGACATACATGGCGGGGTGGAAGGAACCATTAGACTGCAATTGGTTGAAGAGGGGTTGGGACTGCTCAAGGAAAACAAACTGGCCCCTTACATGATTGGAGGAGTTTAGTGCAGGGTAGGGAGGAGCTGGATAGTTAGTGAAGGGAGGAAGTAGGAGGCACCAGTTGCAGGTGGAAGTCGGTGGTGGAACGTCCTGCACTAGAGGAGAAGTTTGGAAGTACTTCATGCAAAAGGTTTGGTGATTGGGGTCCTTGACGAAGGTACAAAATTGAGGTATTTTGATAAAACGGTGGGACCCGTCTCAGGTATGGAGTCCTGGTTTTCAGGCTAGACCTGCCTTTCTCAACATTTTCAACACAGAGGAACCCTTGAAATAATTCTCCGGGTCTCGGGGGAACCCCTGCTAAAAATTAGAAATCTACAACTCATGATACATTAGTGTGATGGTCATTGGGAAGAATGGTCCTTACACTTGTGGTCATTGGGAAGAATGGTCCTTACACTTGTGGTCAGTGAGAGGAATGGTCCTTACACTTGTGGTCAGTGGGAAGAATGGTCCTCACACTTGTGGTCATTGGGAAGAATGGTCCTTACACTTGTGGTCATTGGGAAGAATGGTCCTCACACTTGTGGTCATTGGGAAGAATGGTCCTCACACTTGTGGTCATTGGGAAGAATGGTCCTTACACTTGTGGTCATTGGGAAGAATGGTCCTTACACTTGTGGTCAGTGGGAAGAATGGTCCTCACACTTGTGGTCATTGGGAAGAATGGTCCTTACACTTGTAGTCATTGGGAAGAATGGTCCTTACACTTGTGGTCATTGGGAAGAATGGTCCTCACACTTGTGGTCATTGGGAAGAATGGTCCTTACACTTGTGGTCATTGGGAAGAATGGTCCTCACACTTGTGGTCATTGGGAAGAATGGTCCTTACACTTGTGGTCATTGGGAAGAATGGTCCTCACACTTGTGGTCAGTGGGAAGAATGGTCCTTACACTTGTGGTCAGTGAGAAGAATGCTCCTTACACTTGTGGTCATTGGGAAGAATGGTCCTTACACTTGTGGTCATTGGGAAGAATGGTCCTTACACTTGTGGTCATTGGGAAGAATGGTCCTTACACTTGTGGTCATTGGGAAGAATGGTCCTTACACTTGTGGTCATTGGGAAGAATGGTCCTTACACTTGTGGTCATTGGGAAGAATTACCTCCTTACAGATAGCTAAAAAGATCAATGGTGTCACTGGGAACTTATCTGAGAGGCAGAAATGACCCAATGCTGAAGGAACCCCTACAACCTCTGGAGGAACCCTAGGGTTCCATGGAACCTTGGTTGAGAATCACTGATCTAGACTACCAGCCAGGTAGTAAGGTGATAGGGGTCTGTGGTCAGTTAGTAAGTCCCCAAGGTGGTGTTACGGCTGGGGACAGAATCTAACTTAGAGGTACCACAAATTACAAAAGTTTGGAAGACGGTGTCGACTCGTCAAGGATCTGCAATCATCTCTTCATATAAGGTTTATGTTTTAAATATGTTTGAGCTAATAAAAGGCCAAGCGGCCATTTAAATCCAACACAGAGTCAGTGTCATTACTGGGGAGAAAAGGGAAAGGTGTTGGTAGATACATAATTGAGTTGGGGCAGTAAATTATCTGAGCTACCCTAGTCATGCATACAGCGGGTAAAATAAGTATTGGACTTGTCACCATTTTTCTAGGTAGATCAATTGGTAAAGGTGATATTGACATGAAATGTTCCCCAAATGTCGGTAACAACCTGTGCAATCCATAAATACAAAGACACCAGAACAAATACGTTCAGAAATTCTGTATAGTAAAATGGAAGGACACTGAGAAAAAGTATTGGAACCCCTAACTAAAATGTATTGAATACTTGGTACATGACAGCTTCAATCAAGGCTCCTGTATGGAGAAACGAGTCGCATGCGTTGCTCAGGTGTGATTTCTGCCCATTCTTCCACACAAAAAGTCTTGAAGGTCCCGTGGGCCTTCTATGAACTCTGATCTTTAGTTCTTTCCATAGATTTTCTATTGGTTTCAAGTCAGGTGATTGGCTGGGCCATTCTAGCAGCTTTATTTTCTTTCTTAGAAACAAGTGTTTCCTTGGCTTGGTGTTTGGGGTGATTGTCTTGCTGAGATGTCCACCATCGTTTCATCTTCATCATCCTGTTAGAAGGCAGCAGATTTTTATCACCATTCAATGGTATGAAGTTTGCCAGTACCGTATGCTGAAAAACAGCCCCGTCCACACCATGATGTTCCCACCTCCAAACCCCACTGTTGGTATGGGGGGTGTTTATGGGGTGATGTGCTATGTGACCTTCAAACATGGGGTGTATTACGGCATCCAAAGAGTTCCATTTTGGTCTCCTCTGACCAGACTATATTCTCCCCGTATTTCACAGGCTAGTCTAAATCTTGTGCAGCTAACTTTAACCGAGCTTCACCATGCTTCTTCTTCAGCAATGGAGTGTTGCGTGGTGAGCGGTCATACAGGCCATGGCGGGTCAGCACTTATTGTGTACCTGCTAATTCCGGGTTTCCAGGAAGCTCTCCATGAGTGGTCCTTGGCTCTCGGGCAACTCTTCACTTAATTCTTTTCGCTCCTCTGTCGGAAATCTTGCGAGGAGCACTTGGTCGTGGCCGAAAATTATGTTCTTTCCACTTCCTGGTTATGGCCCCAACAGTGCTCACTGGAACACTCAAACGTTTAGAAATCTTTCTGTAACCAATGCCATCAGTATTTTTTGCAACAATAAGGTTGTGAAGGTCTTGAGAGAGCTCTTTGCTTTTACCCATCATGAGATGTTTCTTGTGTTGACACCTTGGCAATGAGACACCTTTTTATAGGCCATCAGGTGAGACTGAACCAGCTGATAATAATTTGCACTGAGCAGGATTGCTTTCTAATTCCCGTTAGATTTTAGCTGCTGTCTTGGCTTTCCAATGACTTTTTGCACTTCCCTTTCTTCATGCGTTCTATACTTTTTCTATACTTTTTCCTCCGTGTCCTTCCATTTTATTACACAGAACTTCATTTCTGAACTTATTTGCTTTGGTGTCTTTGTATGTATGGATTGCACGGGTTGTTGTTACCGACATGTGGGGAAAAATTTCATGTCAATAGCACCTTCAGAAGTAGCCCCTGCCCTGAGCAGCAATAAATCTTTAGGCCGTCAGCAGATCTGCCTCTACAAATTCAGTGCAGTGCTTAAAAAACAGAGAGCAGCTGAGCATGTGCAGAGCCAGGGTTAGAAAGTGTATTACAGTGGAACCCTGGATTGGATGACGAGCATAATCCGTTCCAGGAGAATGCTTGGAATCCAAAGCACTCGCATATCAAAGCGAGTTTCCTCATAGAAGTCAATGGAAACGAACATAATTAGTTCCGCATTGACTTCTATTGCATGCAATACCGCATGTGGCCAGGGGTGGGCGCCTGAGAGCCTCGGAAGTACTCGGGGACAGCTCGGTTGAACTCGGAAAGCCCTGGAAAGGCTCAGAAACACTCGGGAACAGAGGATTTACGAGTGTCTCCAGGTATTTACGAGTGTTTTAGAGTATTTCCGAGTAATTTTGAGTATTTCTGAGTGATTTTGAGTACCCAAATTGAGTACCAGCACCCCCCTCCGCACCTCTGGCCAAATGCGGTACTGCACACCCCATTAGCTTGAATTCTGCTCGTTTTGCGAGACAACACTTGCAAACCGAGTCAGATTTTTTTTTTTTAAAGTTGCTCGTCTTTCGAAAAGCTTGTAAACCAAGGTTCCACTGTACTGTCTTCTATAGACACTTCATACATAGCTATACTTGCCAAAGCGGCCAGTAGGGATGAGCTACGTGATACCGAACGTTATGGGCAGTTCACGCCAAATTCGTGTGGCGCTCACGGCCCACAATGCACTGCGCCATCGCAGTGCATTGCTGGCTCATAATTGGCCAAGCATGCACTGTGAGCCCGCATGCTTGGCCAATCACAGCGCGGGCAGCGAGGAGAGCCATGATTGGCCACAGGCAGGATGCCTGTGGCCAATCATAGCTCAGGCTGTGTAGTACACGCCCCACACTATATAAGGCCGCCAGCGCAGCAGCCTTGTGTAGTGTGTTGGCGTCTGTAGGAGTTAGTGGGTGTTCTGTGTACCTTCAACACAGTATACACCGATCGTTATCGGCCAATTTTGCGTTCTTGCACTTCTGTAGTGGGTGTTGTCTGCGTGCCCTGACCGCAGTATACACCATTATATCCACCTACATAGCTAGCTATATTGCTCTTTTGTAATAGAGCTTGCAGTCAATTGTAGGAGATTTTGCGTGTTGTCTGCGTGCCCTGACCGCACTATACACAGTTATATCCACCTACATAGCTCTTCTCTAATTGAGCCATCTGCCATCTGCAGGAGTTAGTGGGTGTTGTGTGTGCCTCCAGCACAATATACACTACCCAATTGCTGGTTTTCCCATCTCCCTTCAGGCCATTACCATGTCTGGAAGGCCAACAAGGAGAGGCAGACAGGCGCGAGCCGATAAAAGAGGGCAAGCAGACTCTGTGTCTAGAGACAACAGTGCTGGTCGTGGACGCGGTGCATCGTCATCATCAGCACGTGGCCATGGGACACGCTTGTCCTTCTTTTCGGCAGCTGGACATGTTGAGCCGCAACATGCCGAAGACTTGGTAGAGTGGATGACCAAGCCCTCTTCATCCTCCTCATCCTCTCTCACCAGGCTCAGGGTACTAGCAAAGCAGCTGCCAACGCATCGTCTTCCCTCCTCTCAATGTCATCATCAGTGACTCCTTCCCTAGACCCACCACGTCCTCCTGAGGAGTCTCCTGAACTCTTTGAGCACAGCGTTGGGTACATGCTCCAGGAGGATGCCCAGTGTTTTGTAGGCTCTGATGATGATACTCAGCTAGAGGAAGGCAGTAGCGTGAGCGCAGAGAGAGGGGATGCTGAAGAAGGACAGCAATCTGGCAGTCATGTTCCACAAGCTGCAGCATACTGCCAGGTTTGCTCCAGCGATGAAGAGGGAGGGGATGATGAGGGCACTGACTCCACGTGGGTGCCTGGTAGGAGAGAGGAGGAGGGGGAGGAGGAGGAGGCACATGTTCAACGAGGCAGGATGCCCTCCGGGGGCCAGCTTAGGGGCAGCACACCGACTGAATCACACCGCAGAGCTCCGCCTGTGCAGGGCACTGCCTCTGGGGTTGGAGATCCCAGCTGATGAGAAGCAAGGAGAGGTCCACTTTGTTCTTTGGTGTGGGCCTTTTTTGAGACGAGTGCATCAGATCTCACCGCTGCTATTTGCAACATACGGTATGTCTCAAGCGTATCTCGCGTGGCCAAAACATCAGCCGCTTGGGCACCACATGCTTGACCAGACATATGTTGACCTGCCATGCAGCTCGTTGGCAAGTGTACCTCAAAGACCCACACCAAAGAACAAAGCGGACCTCTCCTTGCTCCTCATCAGCTGGCATCTCCAACCCCACTAGACCTTCAGTCCTCTCTGAAACCTGTTTTGAGAGGAATGAAGGTGTAGAATTAGGTGTGTCACAGCCAAGTGCTTCCGGGCACTCTGCTAGCAGTACACCCACGTCCGATTATAGCAGGCAAATGTCCCTGCCCCAGCTGCTGGACCGTCGAAAGAAGTTTACTCCCAGCCATCCACATGCCCAGCGGTTGAATGCTAGCTTGGCTAAATTGCTAGCACTTCAACTGCTGCCTTTTCAGTTGGTAGACTCGGCCCCCTTCTGTGAGTTTGTACAATGTGCGGTTCCTCAGTGGCAGGTCCCCAAACGCCACTTTTTCTCACGGAAGGTGATTCCGGCTCTTTACCGGCATGTGGAAGGCAATGTCCTTGCCTCGCTGGACAGGGCGGTCAGCGGTAAGGTGCATATTACCGCTGACTCATGGTCCAGCAGGCATGGACAGGGACGTTACCTGTCTTTCACGGCCCATTGGGTCACTCTTCTGGCAGCTGGGAAGGATGCAGGACAAGGTGCAGTAGTGTTGGAGGTTGTTCCGCCACCACGCCTCCAAAATGCTACTACTGGTTGTGACACACCTCTCTCCTCCACCCCCTCCTCTTCCTCCATGGCCTCTTCCAGTGCTCTGTCCTCAGAACCAGCGGTGCTCCGTAGGCGTTCCAGGGGCTACGCAAGTACGCAGGCAAAACGATGCCATGCCGTGCTTGCGCTGGTTTGTTTGGGGGACAGGAGCCACACCGGGGCGGATGTTTTGTCAGCTCTGCAGGGGCAGGCCGAGAGGTGGTTGACACCACGCCAGCTTAAGCCAGGAATGGTGGTTTGCGACAATGGCACCAACCTCCTCTCCGACCTCCAACAGGGACAACTGACTCATGTGCCCTGTGTGGCTCACGTCCTTAAACTGGTGGTGCAGCGGTTCTTGGGCAGGTACCCGGGCTTACAGACAGATTGTCTATCCTCTTCCTCCTCCGCTGATAATCGTTCACAGCAGGGCGCTCCAGCGCCCACCAAGAGTTCCTTTGAGGGCTTACAGTGTTGTGGCAACACCAACACCTTGTTCCGCCATTTCTGCAGAGCATATAGGGCAGGCCCCTACTTTCAAACATCCAACTTACAAACATCTCCTACTTGCAAACGGAAGGAGACAACAGCAAGTGAGATGAAAAAAGATGGACGACAAAACAAATTATACAGGGGTGATAACCCTTCCCTATGTTTTCCAAAAAGCTTAAAAATAGTTTTTTTGACTGGAGCTACACTTTAAAAATGTACCAGTTGAAAATTACAAACAGATTCAACTTAACACAACAAACCTACACAGTCCCTGTCTTGTTTGCACTGCCTGTATACTGCTGTTCTGAGTATATAGGGCCTGGGGGCCACACGCATTTCCTTTTTTTAATATGGGTACGGGGTTCCCCTTAATATGCGTACAAGACCCAAAGGGGCTGGTAATGGGCAGGGAGGGCTACCCATGCCATTTTTCTCAATGATTTTCATCTGTTTTGCCGGAATCAGACATTACATTAAAACCGCAAGCAGTTTGAAATGACTTTTTTTTCCGTTAAATGTCGTTTTGTGCAGGGACTGTTCTAAACACGGGAAACACGTGGCACTTCACAGGCATACTACAGACACCCCCCAGGCACCATATTTAAAGGAATATTTCACTTTTTTTTTCACTTTAATTGTCATTAAAATCAGTGCTCCCACCAAAACGGCCATTTTTAAAAACATTTTAGGCATTGACCCATGTCCCCTGGGGCAGGAGCCAGGTCCCCAAACCCTTTTTAGGACAGTATGTTGCATATTAGCCATTAAAATAGCACTTTTAATTTCGAACATTCGAGTCCCATAGACTTCAATGGGGTTCTAAAGTTCGTACGAATTTTCGGTCCGTTCGAAAGGTATGGTGCGAACCGAACCGGGGGGGTGTTCGGCTCATCCCTAGCGGCCAGCATGAAGAGATCTGGCTGGTCTTAATTCTGTGACTAAAGCTCCACTTTGACGCTAGAGCAATTCTCAATTTACAGTGGTGGCGCCCCCTAGGTATCTAAATCCATAAATAACCCAAGATTTCCTAATGCCGTAACAATTTTATTTTTACTTTTTCTGAATCCAGGTCTTTTTAAACTTCTGTAACTTTAAACCATGGTGGGGGGAGGGGTGGTTGGGAGATTCCAGGCGTCCTTTCACCGCGGTTCGCTCTGAGCCCGGTTACTGGCGGCTTACACGGAACGATAAGGAGACAACACCTGAGGGGGATTTAGATAACTGCGTAAATTCGGCGCTCAGTAGATTTGCAGCACGGACACCCCCGCACCCCCCTCCCCCACCCACCCCCCCCCATCCTCCACCGCTAACTGCATTCTGCCCTCAGCTAAAAAGGCTACAAATCTAATTAGTGTATGTTAATTATGTTTCAAACTTTCCCCGTTACAGAAGTGGAACCGAGCAAAGCCGCGGCGCCAAAAACTCCGCCTGAAACGCCGCAACGCGTCCGCAGCTGGCGGGGAGAGAGAGAGATAGGGGTTTATAGGCTGTGATATTATTTAATGGGCCGGTGTAGAAGTGGAACGGGTTTTGTTCTGTTGCATAAACTTTCAAAGCTACGAAAAAAAAAAAAGGCGTCTCGGCGGCTCAGAAGTTTTCTGTGGATTCTCCTCTGAGGGGGAACAACGCGGAGAATCCGGGGAGCTTAATTAATGTTCTATAATGTATAATTAATCCGAGTCCTGCGCGGAATCACCTTCCAAGCTTTATTATCAGAGACACGACAACAACGCCCCATTTCTCCATAAACATCCTTCAGAGTCCCCGAGAAATTCCACCTCCGGGTGATGTGACTATAGAAGGGCCCGGGGCAAGAAGACAAATGAGTGAAGGGGCCTCCTGATTTGGAGGAGGGGCGTCTGTCAATGGAGGGGGGGGAGGGGGGGTTCAAAAGAAGAAGGTAGAGAACAAAAGGAAGGACTTGGGTCATCATACCTGACTGTAAGGGGTGGAGGTTTCGGGTTGTTTTGAGGATGCAGTGTAGGGGGTCATTGTCATCTTGACCAGAAATTGAGGAACCTCAGACCCAACCGGTGTTGAGGGTCTTAAGTCTAAACCAGGGGTCTCTAAACTTTCCAAAGGGCCCTTCAGACTTTGATGGGACCAGACTGTGGCCACTGTGAGTAGAAAATGCCCTCAGAATAAAGAATGCCCCATCATTAGTATAAGTGGGAGGAATAGTGCCCCATCACTGGTATCAGTGGGAGGAATAGTGACCCATCACTGGTATCAGTGGGAGGAATAGTGTCCCATCATTGGTATCCGTGGGAGGAATAGTGTCCCATCATTGGTGTCAGTGGGAGGAATAGTGCCCCATCATTGGTATCCGTGGGAGGAATAGTGTCCCATCATTGGTGTCAGTGGGAGGAATAGTGCCCCATCATTGGTATCCATGGGAGGAATAGTGCCCCATCATTGGTATCAGTGGGAGGATTAGTGCCCCATCATTGGTGTCATTGGGAGGATTAGTGCCCTATCGTTGGTGTCATTGGGAGGATTAGTGCCCCATCATTGGTGTCATTGGGAGGATTAGTGCCCCATCATTGGTGTCATTGGGAGGATTAGTGCCCTATCACTGTTGTCAGTGGGGGGAATAGTGCCCCATCATTGGTGTCAGTGGGAGGAATAGTGCCCCATCATTGGTGTCAGTGGGAGGAATAGTGCCCCATCATTGGTATCAGTGGGAGGAATAGTGCCCCATCATTGATGTCAGTGGGAGGAATAGTATCCCCGTCATTGGTATCGGTGGGAGGAATTGTGCCCCATCATTGGTGTCGGTGGTAAGAATAGTGCCCCATCATTGGTATTAGTGGGAGGAATAGTGCCCCATCATTGGTGTCAGTGGGAGGAATAGTGCCCCATCATTGGTATCAGTGGGAGGAATAGTGCCCCATCATTGATGTCAGTGGGAGGAATAGTATCCCCGTCATTGGTATCGGTGGGAGGAATAGTGCCCCATCATTGGTGTCAGTGGTAAGAATAGTGCCCCATCATTGGTATTAGTGGGAGGAATAGTGCCCCATCATTGGTATTAGTGGGAGGAATAGTGCCCCATCATTGGTGTCAGTGGGAGGAATAGTATCCCCATCATTGGTAATGGTGGGAGAAATAGTGCCCCATCATTGGTGTCAGTGGTAAGAATAGTGCCCCATCATTGGTGTCAGTGGGAGGAATAGTGCCCCATCATTGGTATCAGTGGGAGGAATAGTGCCCCATCATTGGTATTGGTCGGAGGAATAGTATCCCCGTCATTGGTATTGGTGGGAGGAATAGTACCCCATCATTGGTATCAGTGGAAGAATAGTGCCCCATCATTGGTATCAGTGGGAAGAATAGTGCCCCATCATTGGTATCAGTGGGAGGAATAGTGCCCCATCATTGGTATCAGTGGGAGGAATAGTGCCCCATCAACAGTGCAAAGAATGCATTAAGATTAAAAAAAACCTTTAGGACACCTCAATCCAATTATCATGGAATATGTGAGTTTTTTGTATAGTCAAAATCTACACATTCCATGACGATTGAAGTTGTTGGTGGTAACTGTAAAAGGTGAAGATGGGGGTCATTTTGAGTCTAGCTGCTGGAGAAAGTAGGGCAGGGGTCGTAGGGCAGGGGTCAATGTCAGCTTGGTCACTGACCGAGGAACTTCCAACCCAGTCAGTGTTGAGTTTAGAAGGGCCCGGGGCGTAAAGTGAGTGCGGATCCATCCAGGGAATGGCGCTCTGTGTTGTAATGCGGTCGGGTTTTTGGTGATTTAGGTCTGGTGTCTGGAAGGTGACTTGGTAGTGGGTTTCTGTTATTGTCTTGGAGGTGGTGAGGCTCGGGGGGCCTCTAAAGTAACACATTAGGAGACGGATACAATGGTCTGGTTGGCTGATATGGTGGTTGGTTCCCTCTCTTCGAGGATCATCAACCATCCTTGTCTGCTGAAGTTCTCATGTATCCGGGTCAGAACGGTATATCTGGTAGTCGTTGATCACATTCATCTGGGCTTACTCTGTAGAGTTAAAGACCTCCCATAACTTCTCCAAGTCACTTCTTCAGTTCTAATATTTCTAATGAATGTCAGGAAGATACCCCAGCGTTAATATCCATAGCTGAAGATACCTCAATCCAATCGCCATGGAATATGTGATGTTTTTTGGTCAATCAAACATCTACATTTCATGGTGGTTGGATGAAGGTGTTGGAGCTACCCCTGTGGATATAAATGTTGGGGTGTCTTCCTGACATGTGTTATAATAACTAAAGTGGCTTGAGGGATCTATGTGTAGCGTCACCCCTGTAGCGGTTGCTGAAAGACGATTGTCCCCAGAGGTTGCCCCCGACCTTGTAAGACTCCCTACACACATTCTTGGGTTGACAAGGGAAGGGAGAATATAAAATGCAGGTATCTCCCAAATTGCAACTTTAGCACAGTGATATGGCAAGGAAATGACAATAACAGTATGTAGCAAAGTCTCTAACCCAGGCTTTCTCAACCTTTTAACCCTAGAGGAACCCCAAAAATAATGTTCATGTCTCGAGGAACCCTTACTAAATCCAAAATATCAGGGCTCAATAGGAACAATGCTTCTTATATTGGTGGTCAATAGGAAGAATGTCCCCCTTAAGGTGCTGTTCAGAATGCCACCCTTAACCACTTTCAGCCCGGACCAATTTGCTGGTCAAAGACCAGACCACTTTTTGCGATTCGGCACTGCGTCGCTTTAACTAACAATTGCGCGGTCGTGCGACGTGGCTCCCAAACAAAATTGACGTCCTTTTTTTCCCACAAATAGAGCTTTCTTTTGGTGGTATTTGATCACCTCTGCGGTTTTTATTTTTTGCGCTATAAACAAAAATAGAGCGACAATTTTGAAAAAAACGCATTATTTTTTACTTTTTGTTATAATAAATATCCCCCAAAAATATATATATAAAAAAACATTTTTTTTCCCTCAGTTTAGGCCGATACGTATTCTTCTACATATTTTTGGTAAAAAAAATCGCAATAAGAGATTATTGATTGGTTTGCGCAAAAGTTATAGCATTTACAAAATAGGGATAGTTTTATAGCATTTTTAATAATAATTTTTTATTATTTTTATTTTTTACTAGTAATGGCGGCGATCAGCGATTTTTATTGTGACTGCGACATTGTGGCGGACCCATCGGACATTTTTGACACATTTTTGGGACCATTGTCATTTATACAGTAATCACTGCTATATAAATGCAGTGATTCCTGTGTAAATGACACTGGCAGTGAAGGGGTTAACCAGTGGGTGGCAGTGTAGGGGTTAAGTGTTCCTAGGGGTGTGTTACTAACTGTGGGGGGGTTGGGCTTTCATTTAGTGTACACTGATCTCTGCTCCAATCACATGGAGCAGAGATCAGCGTCACTAGTTGCTAGGCAGAATGGAAAAATGTTGTTTACACAGCATTTCCTCCATTCGGTCGCTCCGTGAGACGATCGCGGGGATGCCCGCGGCGATCGAGTCCGCGGGTCCTGAGACCGGACTCACGGGGGTCCCGACCAGCACGGGAGCGCGCCGCCGGCGGCGCGCTCCCGATGGCAGGGCGGCATAGAATATTGGACATACCTGTACGCCAATATGCCTGCCCGTGCCATTCTGTCGACGTACATCGGCGTGCGCTGGTCGGGAAGTGGTTAAAGACAGCTAAAAAGATATTTGGTGCCATGCTGCTGGGCTTTGCTAAGCGATGCTGAACCTTAAACTCTGTAGGCACCATCAAATAGGTGGTTCATCAGCCACAGCTCAAGGAACCCCTAGCAAACCTCTGGAGATACCCCAGGGTTCCACGGAACCCTGGTTGAGAATAGCTGCTCTAACCTCTTCCAGTCTAATGAGAACCTTTCATGGCCAAAGATATCTGACATCCTTCTGTATGTGGTGGGTTGTGAGGCATAGTGGGTGCAAGGTGGATAACGTTGTTGGGCGCCAGACACTTCTTGGATGTAAAAGAGGTTTTATTTCTCTTAACAGTCCTTTTTTTTATATATTTTGAGGGGGAAAAAGAGTTAGGGCCAGGACACCCTTAAGAAGTTGCAATTTCAATTGGCAGACACCGAGACTTCAATAGGAAGACAGCCGTACAGGGAAAGGCCCCCAGCAAGGCGCCACATCTGCGTGTGCAGGATTGCTGTTTACTATGGCAACAGTCTTTAACAGTTCCTAACACAAATCGTTACAGTCCTCGTCGCTTCGCTACAACTTCTACTTGTAGTTCTTCAGCCCCTTGAGCTCCTGGTCTCTCACTGGACCCTCTGGTTCACGGACTCTGAATCCCTTGAGTGCCTCGAAGCTTTGCGGTGTCATCTCCCAGCAGGAAAGCATCACCCACGCCTCCCTGCTGGGTCCCTAGCTTGGCACTCCAGATACTTCTCAAGCTGCACCACTGCTAAGCGGCTCGGTCTCTGGTTTGACTCCCAAGGCTGCTCTGCAAGCGTCACCTCCGCTGGCTGGGCTCCTGACTTGCTTACCGCCTGAAGTTTCCCGATTCTGCACCGTGCCGGTTTGGTGAGAATGTTGCTCTGGTACTTGCTTCAGTTACACACTGTGGTCCCTGGTAATAAGGTGGACGGTCCTTAGTGGCGACAGCTTTCCTTCTACCTCCGACCACGACAGGTTCTCAGGCCTACAGAACCGTCACTTCTGGTTGGACGCTAAGCCGCAATCCCAACCCTGCGCTGCGCTCCTGTTCTGGATAGGCCCTCAGACAGCCTGGCAGTCAGATGCCCCCTCCCGGGATAGGCCCAATCTCTGGCCTAGCAGCCTGGGGCAGTACAACACACATCCACCCAGACAGCCATCCAGGTGGCACAGAACCCCGATCACCTGACCTCACCCAGATATACAGTGGTGTGAAAAAGTGTTTGCCCCCTTCCTCATTTCCTGTTCCTTTGCATGTTTGTCACACTTAAGGGTTTCGGAACATCAAACCAATTTAAACAATAGTCAAGGACAACACAAGTAAACACAAAATGCAATTTGTAAATGAAGGTGTTTATTATTAAAGGTGAGAAAAAATCCAAACCATCATGGCCCTGTGTGAAAAAGTGATTGCCCCCTAAACCTAATAACTGGTTGGGCCACCCTTAGCAGCAACAACTGCAACCAAGCGTTTGCGATAACGTGCAATGAGGCTTTTACAGCGTCCTGGAGGAATTTTGGCCCACTCATCTTTGCAGAATTGTCCTAATTCAGTTACATTAGAGGGTTTTCGAGCATGAACGGCCTTTTTAAGGTCATACCACAACATCTCAATAGGATTTAGGTCAGGACTTTGGCTAGGCCACTCCAAAGTCTTCATTTTGTTTTTCTTCAGCCATTCGGTGGTGGACTTGCTGGTGTGTTTAGGATCATTGTCCTGCTGCAGAACCCAAGTTGGTTTCAGCTTGAGTACACGAACAGATGGTCGGACATTCTCCTTCAGGATCTCTTGGTAGACAGCAGAATTCATAGTTCCTTTTATCACGGCAAGTCTTCCAGGTCCTGAAGCAGCAAAACAGCCCCAGACCATCACACTACCACCACCATATTTTACTGTTGGTATAATGTTCTTTTTATGAAATGCAGTGTTCCTTCTACGCCAGATATACTTGGACACACACCTTCCAAAGAGTTCCACTTTTGTCTCATCGCTCCACAGAATGTTGTCCCAAAAGTCTTGGGGATCATCAAGATGTGTTGTGGAGAAATTGAGACGAGCTTTGATGTTCTTTTTGCTCAGCAGTGGTTTTCTCCTTGGAACTCTGCCATGCAGGCCATTTTTGCCCAGTCTTTTCCTGATGGTGGAGGCATGAACGCTGACCTTAACTGAGGCAAGTGAGGCCTGCAGTTCCTTGGACGTTGTTGTGGGGTCTTTTGTGACCTCTTGGATGAGTCGTCACTGCGCTCTTGGGGTAATTTTGGGCGGCCGGCCACTCCTGGGAAGGTTCACCACTGTTCCATGTCTTCGCCATTTGTGGATAATGGCTCTCACTGTGGTTCGCTGGATTCCCAAAGCTTTGGAAATGGCTTTATAACCCTTTCCAGACTGATAGATCTCAATTACTTTCTTTCTCAATTGTTCCTGAATTTCTTTGGGTCTCGGCATGATGTGTAGCTTTTAAGGATCTTCTGGTGGACCTTACTGTGTCAAGCAGCTCCTATTTAAGTGATGCCTTGATTGTGAACAGGTGTGGCAATAATCAGGCCTGGGTGTGGCTAGAGAAATTGAACTCAGGTGTGGACAACCACAGTTATAGTATGTTTTAACAAGGGGGGCAATCACTTTTTCACACAGGGCCATGATGGTTTGGATTTTTTTTCACCTTTAATAATAAACACCTTCATTTACAAATTGCATTTTGTGTTTACTTGTGTTGTCCTTGACTATTGTTTAAATTGGTTTGATGTTCCGAAACACTTAAGTGTGACAAACATGCAAAGGAACAGGAAATGAGGAAGGGGGCAAACACTTTTTCACACCACTGTATAGGTTCTCCCAGCAGGCTAAGGGATTAAAGAAAACCCCTTCCCATTGGCTGAGATACCCCATATACCGATTACCTGAGCTTGGGTTGCCCTTCTCGTATCTAGTACCACCAAGTAGAGAGAGAGAGAAGAGAAGAGTGCAACCAGGCCAAACTTAAGGAGAAATCATTGGATCTCTAGCAATTGACCAGGATAACTACTCCGGGCAGGTACATTTGTGAGGAGCTCCCTGACTAAACCCCAGGGCGCTACAAGTAAACCTGGTGGTAAAAGCCAATACATCTTAAGGGAACCTATGACTTAATGTACAAGAGGGGGGAGAAAATACTTTTTGTTAGTCAGCTCCCTCTAAGCCCTGAAGCCACAGGCCAAAAGAAACAGCAAAATACAATATGTAAAACCTGAGTTCCCCTTTAAGATAAACAGGTGCTGTAGAGTGATTTCTTTGCGGGGGAAGGAGTCTTTGAAATAAGGGGGCCCAAAATCTTCAGCTAGCTATGAAGGGGCCCAAAGGCGTTGCTGTGCAATGGCGACTAGCAAAGGTAAATGGAATAAGCAAGGTGTTTCCCAGCGAAAGGCCTTTGATGTAGGAAAGGGCGGAGTTATGGCATCTCTGAATGTAATATTAAGGATGGGCTTCTGCCCGCTCACCAGTTCCGGAGACATCATCATCTACACATTCCATTGTGGTTGGATGAAGGTGTTGGAGCTACCTTTGTGGATATAAATGTTGAAGGAAAGGCCTTTGATCAGTGGCGGCCTGTCCATTAAGGGTGCACGGGCACCGCCCCCCTCTATCACGCGGAGGACAGGAGACAAAGCTTTACTTTAAGATTTGTAAATACCTACCTGTGGCCTGCTGATGGTAAGAAGAGTTATTAATTCAGTCTGCCAGAAAAAAATATAAACACACTCCTAGCTGCTAGCGCGGGTGGGAGACTGTTTACGGGGCTGTGCTGCCATGGAATCAGAGCTTATGCCTATCAATGGCAGCAAAAGGGTTAAAATGTATCTAAAGTTTAGATCACCTGGAAGATTTTTTGTGTCCCCATTTTGTCCTGGGGACTATAAAGAGAGTTTAAACCCAAAATTTTGTAGATACCAGTGAAACAGGAAATGAGAAGAAATCTTCGGCTGTTCTAGTAACTCCTACAATGGCATTTCCCTCACTTTGGAGAGACTTTCATTAATTTCCTGTCGTGTCTCCAGGACAGGAAGTAAAAAGAAAACTGACAGGGGTTTTAACCTTCCCCTACTTTATACACCACAAAAAATAAAAATGTTATGACTTTAGTTGAATTTTAGTTTGCTTATGTTCTGCTTTCCCTATCCCCCCCCCCCCTGGGAGGTTGGGGGCCCTACGGTAGACTGTTGGAGGTTGGGGGCATTATTTGAGACTGAAGATTCAACTGCAACCCGGGGGTAGGAGGTTGGAAGAAACTGTGGTACACTGTTGTAGGATAAGGGCATTATGTGGGGCTGAAGGTTTTCCAGCAGGTCAGGGGGCACTGTGGGAGGTTGGGGGCACTGTGGGAGCTGGGGGCTCTCTGGGGGCTTGAAGACACTGTGGGGAGCTGGGGGCTCTCTGGGGGCTTGAAGGCACTGTGGGTAATTATGGAAGGTTGGAGGCCTCATGGGCGCAGGGAGGCATTGTGGGTGGTTAGGGGATCTGCAGCTGGTTGGAGGCCTGGGAGGAGTTAGTTGAATTTCAGTTTGCTTATATTCTCCTTTTCCTGGTTTCCCCCTGTGGGAGGTTCGGGGCACTATGGGACACTGTTGGAGCTTGGGGGCATTATTTGGGACTGCAGGTTCAACTGCAGGCTGGGGGTAGGAGGTTGTGAGAAACTGTGGTACACTGTTGTAAGTTAAGGGCATTATGCGGGGGCTGAAGGTTTTCCAGAAGGCCTGGTGGCACTGTGGGAGGTTGGGGCCACTATGGGACACTGTTGAAGGTTAGGCGCGCAGTGTGGTGATGAAGGTTTCCCAGCAGGCCGTGGGGCACTGTGGGAGGTTGGGAGCACTGGGGGAACTGAGGGCTCATAAGGGACTTGAAGGCACTGTGGGGAGTAGAAGGCTACTGTGGGTAATTATGGAAGTTTGGCGGCCGGGGGGCACTGTGGGAGGTTGGGGCCACTATGGGACACTGTTGAAGGTTAGGCGCACTATGTGGTGCTGAAGGTTTTCCAGCAGGCCTTGGGGCACTGTGGGAGATTGGGGGCACTGTGGGAGCTGAGGGCTTTCAGGGGGTTTGACAGAAATGTGGGGAGTAGAGGGCTACTGTTGGTAATTCTGGAAGGTTGTAGACTTCATGGGTGCAGGGAGGCATTGTGGGAGGTTAGGGGATCTGCAGCTGGTTGGAGGCCTGAGAGGAGGGAAGCCATGGCCTGGTGGTTGAGAAACACTGTTCTAACGCACATTGTGAGAGACTCACAGGGTGAAATGACTTCAGATTAAGCTATTTCAGTCCAGAAAAGGAGCTGGTACTTGAAGGCACTGTGGGGAGTAGAAGGCTACTGTGGGCAATTATGAAAGGTTGGAGGCCGGGTGGCATTGTGGGAGGTTGGGGCCACTATGGACAACTGTTGAAAGTTAGGGGCCCTATGTGGTGCTGAAGGTTTCCCAGCAGGCCGTGGGGCACTGTGGGATACCTGGGGCACTGTGGGAGCTGGGGGCTCTCCGGGGGCTTGAAGGCACTGTGGGGAGTAGAGGGCTACTGTGGGTAATTATGGAAGGTTGGAGGTCTCATGGGCGCAGGGAGGCATTGTGGGTGGTTAGGGGATCTGCAGCTGGTTGGAGGCCTGGGAGGAGTTAGTTGAATTTCAGTTTGCTTATATTCTGCTTTTCCTGGTTCCCCCCTGTGGGAGGTTCGGGGCACTATGGGACACTGTTGGAGGTTGGGGGCATTATTTGGGACTGAAGGTTCAACTGCAGGCTGGGGGTAGGAGGATTGGAGAAACTGTGGTACACTGTTGTAAGTTAAGGGCATTATGTGGGGCTGAAGGTTTTCCAGCAGGCCAGGTGGCACTGTGGGAGGTTGGGGTCACTATGGGACACTGTTAAAGGTTAGACGCGCAACGTGGTGATGAAGGTTTCCCAGAAGGCCGTGGGGCACTGTGGGAGGTTGGGAGCACTGTGGGAACTGAGGGCTCATAATGGACTCGAAGGCACTGTGGAGAGTAGAAGGCTACTGTGGGCAATTATGGGAAGTTGGAGGCCGGGGTGCACTGTGGGAGGTTGGGGCCATTATGGGACACTATTGAAGGTTAGGCGCACTATGTGGTGCTGAAGGTTTTCCAGCAGGCCGTGGGGCACTGTGGGAGATTGGGGGCACTGTGGGAGCTGAGGGCTTTCAGGGGGTTTGACAGCAATGTGGGGAGTAGTGCCCCCAATCTCCCACAGTGCCCCACGGCCTACTGGAAAAACGTCAGCACCACATAGTGCGCCTAACCTTCAACAGTGTCCCATAGTGCCCCCAACCTCCCACAGGGGGGAACCAGGAAAAGCAGAATATAAGCAAACTAAAATTCAACTAACTCCTCCCAGGCCTCCAACCAGCTGCAGATCCCCTAACCACCCACAATGCCTCCCTGCGCCCATGAGGCCTCCAACCTTCCATAATTACCCACAGTAGCCCTCTACTTCCCCCCCTGGGAAGAGGGAAGCCATGGCCTGGTGGTTGAGAAACACTGGTCTGATGCACATTGTGAGAGACTCACAGGGTGAAATGAAAATTGAAATTCAGATTAAGCTATTTCAGTCCAGAAAAGGAGCTGGTACTTGAAGGCACTGTGGGGAGTAGAAGGCTACTGTGGGCAATTATGGAAGGTTGGAGGCCGGGTGGCATTGTGGGAGGTTGGGGCCACTATGGACAACTGTTGAAAGTTGGGCGCACTATGTGGTGCTGAAGGTTTCCCAGCAGGCCGTGGGACACTGTGGGAGATTGGGGGCACTGTGGGAGCTGGGGGCTCTCAGGGGGCTTGAAGGCACTGTGGGGAGTAGAGGGCTACTGTGGGTAATTATGGAAGGTTGGAGGCCTCATGGGCGCAGGGAGGCATTGTGGGTGGTTAGGGGATCTGCAGCTGGTTGGAGGCCTGGGAGGAGTTAGTTGAATTTTAGTTTGCTTATATTCTGCTTTTCCTGGTTCCCCCCTGTGGGAGGTTGGGGGCACTATGAGACACTGTTGAAGGTTAGGCGCACTATGTGGTGCTGACGTGTTTCCAGTAGGCCGTGGGGCACTGTGGGAGATTGGGGGCACTGTGGGAGCTGAGGGCTTTCGGGCAGTTCGACAGCAATGTGGGGAGTAGAGGGCTACTGTGATTAATTCTGGAAGGTTGGAGGCTTCATGGGAGGCATTGTGGGAGGTTAGGGGATCTGCAGCTGGTTGGAGGCCTGGGAGGAGGGAAGCCATGGCCTGGTGGTTGAGAAACACTGTTCTAACGCACATTGTGAGAGACTCACAGGGTGCAATGACTTCAGATTAAGCTATTTCAGTCCAGAAAAGGAGCTGGTACAACTTCGCCATACTGAAAGGAAAATGGTAGGTCAGATTTAAATACAATTATATAGGGACTTGTGTGCACCACAATATGCCAGATGTTGTTTTTACGAGAGGAACACCACAAAAGGTAGTCAAGGTGATTGCAATTTTGAAGAATCCATTCATTTATATGAACAAAGTAGGAAGGTGGAGCCAACATGTTTTGGTGGTCCATTCTTCAGTGCCCTGGGAATACATTTATCTCGGTCTAGTTGGTGACTGGATGGTATTTGCCTTGGCTCTATTGGTGGCTCCCTGGCCATCAATGGTCAGTTCAGACACTTTGATGGTGAATCAGCAAAACACCATTGGGCTAGAGCTGAAAATATTCTATCAGTTGGAAAAGAGGAATTCAATTGCCCAACTACTAATGGTCCTCTTGGCCTCGGGGAGGGATAGGTCAATCCATCGTTTTTCCTAACTTAGAAGTTATTTCGGCAGCAACTAAAAATGTCTAGAAGGTCTCCTGAGGGTATGGCCAGCGCCTCCGCTCTCCACCGCTCTCCACCGCTCTCCACCGCTCTCCACCGCTCTCCACCACTCTCTACCGCTCTCCACCGCTCTCCACCACTCTCTACCGCTCTCCACGACTCTCTACCGCTCTCCACCGTTCTCCACCACTCTCTACCGCTCTCCACCGCTCTCTACCGCTCTCCACCGTTCTCCACCACTCTCTACCGCTCTCCACCACTCTCTACCGCTCTCCACCGTTCTCCACCACTCTCTACCGCTCTCCACCGCTCTCTACCGCTCTCCACCGCTCTCCACCGCTCTCTACCGCTCTCCACCGCTCTCTACCGCTCTCTACCGCTCTCCACCGCTCTCAAAGTTGAGCTCAGCCGTCATCGTAAAAAGTTTGGTGTTTTTTTTTTGTTGGAGCCTCCAAAACATTTCAGCGTTTTGTTTAAGCCTTAATAAGCGCCTGCCTTTTCCAGCGTGCGGCGCACCGGCGCTGGCGTCCTATAGAAATTCCTCCGTTCTCTGGAAGGTGTTTATAATTACCATACAGCTCCGAAAAGAAATAATATTATTTTTTTTTCTCTTTTCTCCCTTTTTTATTTTTTTTTGTTTTTCTCCGGCTTGCAAACTATTTATTATTTAGCGCAGATTTGCTTTTATGCCAAAATAACAGTAATCTTTCCAGCCCATTAGAATTATAGATTTCTTGTATTGTGGCGTTCTCCATTGAGGTTTTTTTTTTTCTTTTCCTTTTTTATTAGCATTGTACAAACGACACAAAAGCAAAATTTACTCCTTTCATGGTATTGAAAGGAAGAAAATCTTTTACATGACAAATCCAACATTATCATATGTAAACTCCATTTACTATGTAATGTCTCCCTCTTTCCAGATCATTAATTGAATGAAGCCTATTTTCATATCCCATCGCGTGCCGCTGCGCTGCCTCCCTAATGCAGATTGTGTCTTTGACGAGGGAGAGAAAACAAGACATTCCTAATGAGCACAATGTGGGCACCTGGACCAGCCGCTATTCTCGTGTCCCCCCCCCCCCAACACACAATGCAGAGGCATGATTGGCCAGTACAGAATTGGGCGTATGCCGTGTTGGCGGTAAATAGACTTTATTATTTGTGAGTGTTACCTGTGACTTGGCCCATTATACTAATGGAAGTGGCCAACGGAAAGTAGGTAGACTGGGACCATACAGGGGCAGCAACAATGCCCCTCTACCCGGTAGCATTCCGATGGTAACTGTTGCTAAGAAAACTTTTCCTACACCAGCCTAAACTTCTAATACCAGACGGGGGGGGTTGATGCATTCCTTTCATGCATGTCAAATTCTAATTCTCCAACTGCATATCCCAAAAATGAAATTCATCACATACCTGGCTGGAGGCCGAGATGACAAGTAGGCTTCCCTTACACCTCTGGTCCAGACACCCCTGGAGTGTAGCACGGGGATTGAGGTGGTATAGAGTGGCATGGCTGCCAGGAATCCTGTCTACAGAAGCTCCCTTCTGGAGGCAGGTCTTTCTTTAAGATGTTCATTCAGACTGGCAGGAAGGTAGCTGGCTAGATCTTGACCATGACTTGGACCATGACATGACACCGGAAAACACAAAGCATGCCGGAAGCATGGTCTGGACAGCCTGTGGTCGGTAGCCAAGGAGACAGACAGCAGGCAGGGTAGCAGGCAAAGTTGAGATTAGGAGACAAGCTGAGGCAATACCTGAAGGTTGGCAGAGGTAAGCTGTAGTCTGGGTCTAGTCTGGGTCAAGCTGAAATCGAGCCAGGAATTGGCAGAGACAAGCTGTGGTCAGGAGTCAAGAACAAGGCAAGGTCAATCCCGGAATCAGCAGAGACCAGCCGCAGTCAGAAACGTGTCAAATACAAACCTGCATTCAGAAGAGATAAGCTAGGATCAAGAATTAGCCAAGGTCAAGCTGGGAAACAGCAGAGACCAGCTGTGATCAGAAGCTAGCCGAAGTCAAGCCGAGAATCAGCAGAGGCCAGCCATGTTCAGGAATTAGCCAAAGTCAAGTTGGGAATTAGAAGAGACAAGCTGTTGTCAGGAGTCAAGAACAAGGCAAGGTCAAACCAGGAAACAGAAGAGACAAGTCATGGTCAAAAACTAATCAAGGTCAAACTTGGAATCAGCATAGACAAGCTGCAGACATGAACAAGTCAAGTACAACCAAGATTCAGCAGAGACAAGCCATGGTCAAGAACTAGCCAAGGTCAAACTGGGACTCTGCAGAGACAAGCCTTGGTCAGGATCTAGCAGAGGTTCAATTGGGAATCAGTCTGAAATGAGCCAAGTGCAAACCAGGATTTAACATGTCTATGTTAAGCCATGGTCAAGAACTGGGAATCAACAGAGACACGACATGGTAAGGAACTAGCCAAGTACAAAC
Source organism: Lithobates pipiens (assembly GCA_037367395.1). Classification (NCBI taxonomy): domain Eukaryota; kingdom Metazoa; phylum Chordata; class Amphibia; order Anura; family Ranidae; genus Lithobates; species Lithobates pipiens. Next base: position 150,693 of record JAZDVW010002040.1, read on the forward strand.
CAGCACTCAGCAGAGACAAGCCATGGTCAGGAACTAGCCAAAGTCAAGCAAGGAGATTGCTGCTCTGTGTGATCTGGATACTGGTGAGGCTGCATTTGATGGGCACTGGTGTGGTTGCATTTGATGGGCACAGTGAGGCTTAATTTGATGGGCACAGGTGAGGCTGAATTTGATGGTCACAAGTGAGGCTGCATTTGATGGGCACTGGTGAAGTTGTATTTGATGGGCACTGGTGTGGCTGCATTTGATGGGCACAGGTGAGGCTGCATTTGATGGTCACAGGTGGGGCTGCATTTGATGGGCACTGGTGAAGTTGCATTTGATTAGCACAGTGAGCTGCATTTGATGGGCCCTGGTGAGGCTGCATTTGATGGGCACTGGTGAGGCTGAATTTGATGGGCACTGGTGAGGCTGCATTTGATGGGCCCTGATGAGGCTACATTTGATGGGCACTGGTGGGGCTGCATTTGATGGTCACAGGTGGGGCTGCATTTGATGGGCACTGGTGAAGTTGCATTTGATGGGCCCTGATGAGGATGCATTTGATGGGCCCTGATGAGGCTGCATTTGATGGGCACTGGTGAGGCTGCATTTGATGGACACTGCTGAGGCTGCATTTGATGGGCCCTGATGAGGCTACATTTGATGGGCACTGGTGGGGCTGTATTTGATGGACACTGGTGAGGCTGCATTTGATGGGCACTGGTGAGGCTGCACTGAAGGCCACTGATGAAGCTGCACTGATATTGCTGCACTGATGGGCACTGATGAGTTTTTGATGAAAACCATGGGCAGTAACCGTGATGCATCACGGAATAAAATCAAATCGAATAGTTGACATGATAATTGTAATCAAATCGAATCGTGAGACCAGTGAAGATCCACAACTCTGGTATGCACCCGCGTGTACCTGTACATATTTGTGTAGTAGCATGCTCGCCGCAAAGTTGCGTGTACATACAACTGACTGGAAATCGCCCTTGTTCTTCACACTGGCGCACATGCACCTCATCTTCTGAAGCCATCCGGAAAACATTGAGAATCCAAACAGATATTTTTCAAGTCTTCAGTTCTTCGCAGTCGGTGATTTAGGATTCCCTTTGGCCTCATTCTTTTGCTTTTATCCAACAGCAGAAGTCCCTGCCGGTCCTCTTCAGCCGGTCCTCTTCAGCCGGTCCTCTTCACGGTTCCACCCGGCAGTGTGGTGGATGTGGAGATTCTGCCAGAGGACGTGGCGCTTTAAAACCCCGCAGTCCAGACTCCTCGTCTGTAGAAGAGCTTTTGCTACTTTCTTTGTGAGGGTCGCTTTAAAGCGGGAACTAAAATATCTCAATCAACAATCAGCATGCACGATTTTTAATCCTTATCCTGCTAGCATTAGTACATAGATAGGAAGGTTTATTATATGTACTTGTTTTACACTTGTTTTATTTTACTTTTTGGCAGTTGCTTCCTTGTTTCTGGCCTAAGCAAATGATGTCATACACCCCAGGACTCCTTATGGGAGGAGGGGCTTTCTCAGCTAAGCACACCCTCCTGCCTGCATGCCTGAGCTAAGGGCAGATGGATTCCAGGGAGTAAATGCTACATGAGGTATCTGCCTTTACTTAAAGAGAGATTCCACTGGAAACAAAAATATTAAAAGCCAGCAGCTATAAATACTACAGCTGCTGACTTTTAATAAATGGACACTGACCTCTCCCGGGGTCCAGCGATGTCGGCAGCCGAGGCCGAGCGATTGCTCGGCTCTCGGCTGCTGCCGCCCCCATTCTCGGTGAGGGAATCAGGAAGTGAAGCGTTGTGGCTTCACTTCCCGGTTCCCTACTGCGCATGCACGAGTAGCGCATCGCAATGGGAATGGTCCGTGCTGTCTCTTGGACCCGTGTGTGTCCCAGCAGACAGCGCGGCGGGACAGGAAACAGCCCGGAAGCGGGTGCAAATACCTGTCTTAGACAGGTATCTGCACCCCCCTCCCCCCTGAAAGGTGCCAACTGTGACACTGGCGAGGGGGAGGGTTCAGATGAGCAGAAATTCCACTTTAGGGTGGGACCCCGCTTTAAGCTGGCCACGGCTAGAAATGCTAGGGGGTTCTGTCGGGTTGAGGTCAGGACTCTGTGAAGGCCAGTCTAGTTCCTCCACCCCAAACTTGCTCATCCGTGTCTTTATGGACCTTGCTTTGTGCACCGGGCGCAGTCATGTTGGAACAGGAAGGGGCCGTCCCCAAACTGGTCCCACAAAGTTGGGAGCATGAAAGTGTCCAAAATGTCTTGGTGTGCTGACACCTTAAGAGCTCCCTTCACTGGAACTAAGGGGCCAAACCCAACCCCTGAAAAACAACCCCCCCCCACACCATAATCCCCCCTCCTCCCCACACCATAATCCCCCCTCCACCAAATGATTTGGACCAGTGCACAAAGCAAGGTCCATAAAGACATGGAGGAGCGAGTTTGGGGTGGAGGAACTTGACTGGCCTGCACAGAGTCCTGACCTCAACCTGATAGAACAGAGTTACATAGTTAGTAAGATTGAATAAAGACACCAGTTCATCCAGTTCAACCTGAGTGAGTGCGGGTGGATGTCTGCAATCAGGGGCGGACTGACAACTCATGGGGCCCCCGGGCAATAGATTATGGGGCCCCCAGGCAATCATAGATTATGGGGCCACATAGTATACACAAACACACACACAGTATAATATCACACACACAGTACACACAGACATGTTTCTATTGGCTGAGAAGGTACTGGAGAGGTGGGGCAACTATAATCTCGGGTTTTACTGAGGCTGGCAACCCTGATGGGGCCCCCTAGTGGCATGGGGCCCTCGGGCAGTGCCCGAGTAGCCCAATGGTCAGTCCACCCCTGTCTGCAATTGTCCCTATCCATATACATTCTGTCTCATTAAGATGCTCATCTATTATTATTATTATTACTTTTATTTATTTAAAGTGGGGTACCCCCTAAAATAAAAAAAAGTTAAGTCAGCAGCTCCAAATACTGCCGCTGCTGACTTTTAATAATTGGACACTCACCTGTCCCAGGGTCCAGCGATGCGGGGTAACGAAGCCCCCCCCCCCCCTCGTTCCCCGCTCCGCTCGCGGCGCCGTAATGCGTACTGTGGGCACCCGGCTGTGGCTTCACAGCCGGGCGCCCACTGCGCATGCGCGAGCGGCGCAGGGTGCCGTGATACGCCGTACAGTCACCTGGGACACGTGACAGGTCCCTGGTGACTGTGCGGCGCAAGGGGAAGTGATGTCACCAGCCCGGGCAATGAAGAAGGCAGACTACGAGGGACCCCCTAGCAACAGGTATTTAAAGGTGAGTAAAAAAATTTTTTCCAATTATTTTTTTATTTATTTTTTTTAAAGAATTTTAAACAACTTTTTATTTTTTGGTGGCAACACCACTTTAAGGTATCCATATAGCACTGTCAATTTACACAGCGCTCCACACATACATACACACTCACATCGGTCCCTACCCCCAAGAAGCCCACAATCCAAGGTCCCCCAACTTACATTCATATACTGGGGCCAATTTTATTTTGGACAGAAGCCAATTAACCTACCAGCATGTGGAGTTGTGGGAGGAAACCAGAGTACCAGGAGGAAACCCACGCAGGCACAGGGAGAACATGCAAACTCCAGGCAGGTAGTGTCGTGGTTGGGATTACGAATAGTGATGGCCGAACGGTTCGCCCGGCGGTCGTTTCGCGGCGAATTTCGGTCGTTCGCGGTCCGCTCGTTCGGCGGACTATTGGCGCCGTTCGCCCGGCGGACTTCCGTGTTTTTACTGTGTAAAAGAACTTTGACCTGATGACACATCCATCATGGGGTACAGGACAGCCAATTGAGACATTACAGCACATGGACACTTGGACATTCCCCCTAACCTATAAATACACCCGATCCGGCGGCCATTTTACATTCTTTCTTCTGTCGCGATAGGGAGAGGTTGCTGTTTGGAGCAGGGAGAGATAAATCGCTAGCTATTTGGTACACAAAAGTTCTTTTCAGGACTGGTATAGGTGTTAGGTGTATATAGGTTTGCTGTGCTACTGATTGTTGCAGCAGCCTGAGTGTCTTTTGTCAGTTTAGAGAAAGGGACAGGACGGTGTGTGCTGCAGGGAGAGTCAGTTTAGTCTTTCATCATCATCATCATCATCATCATCATCATCATCATCATCATCATCATTAGCTGTTACTATCAGGTCCACAAAAGAGCTGTTCCAGTAACCAGTTATTGTTCCAGTCTCCTCTTTTTTGCCACTTTGTATAGGGACAGGAAGGAAGCAGTGTGTCAGGCAGTGAGGGTCAGTTTAAAGAGTTGCTGTTACTATTAGTTCCACAAAGGTTCTTTTCAGGACTGGTATCAGTGGTATGGTAATAGGCTTGTACACGTATAATATTCTTTCTTCCAAATATAGAAAGAATATTATACTTGACTGCTGCCCTTCTGCTGCAGTCTGCTAATCATTCACAACTCACTTGTTCCACAAAGCTCTTTATAAGGACTGGTAACTTGGTATAGGGTGCTACAGTACATAGGGTTGAGTGAGGTACAGTCTGCTATTCTATAAGGACCGCTATCGGTCCACAATAGATAGGGTTGAGGTGCACCACTGCTGACCGCTGACTGCTCCTCTTTGAAGAGGTTGAGCGGTGTCATATTTCTACTGGGGCTGCTTATGAGGGGATCACACCATCCCTGTGCTGACTTCCTCCTGGGGCTGCTTACGGTGCTGCTGTCAGTGCTGTATATCACGGTGCTGGTGTGAGTGCTTTATGTCACGCTTCTGATGTCAGTGCTCTCTGTCACGGTGCTGCTGTCAGTGCTGTATATCACGGTGCTGATGTCAGTGCTGTATGTCACGCTTCTGATGTCAGTGCTCTCTGTCACGGTGCTGCTGTCAGTGCTGTATATCACGGTGCTGGTGTGAGTGCTTTATGTCACGCTTCTGATGTCAGTGCTCTCTGTCACGGTGCTGCTGTCAGTGCTGTATATCACGGTGCTGATGTCAGTGCTGTATGTCACGCTTCTGATGTCAGTGCTCTCTGTCACGGTGCTGCTGTCAGTGCTGTATATCACGGTGCTGATGTCAGTGCTGTATACCACGGTGCTGATGTCAGTGCTGTATATCACGGTGCTGATGTCAGTGCTCTCTATTACGGTGCTGCTGTCAGTGCTGTATATCACGGTGCTGATGTCAGTGCTGTATGTCACGCTTCTGATGTCAGTGCTGTATGTCACGCTTCTGATGTCAGTGCTCTCTATCACGGTGCTGCTGTCAGTGCTGTATATCACTGTGCTGCTGTCAGTGCTGTATATCACGGTGCTGGTGTGAGTGCTTTATGTCACGCTTCTGATGTCAGTGCTCTCTGTCACGGTGCTGCTGTCAGTGCTGTATATCACGGTGCTGATGTCAGTGCTGTATGTCACGCTTCTGATGTCAGTGCTCTCTGTCACGGTGCTGCTGTCAGTGCTGTATATCACGGTGCTGATGTCAGTGCTGTATACCACGGTGCTGATGTCAGTGCTGTATATCACGGTGCTGATGTCAGTGCTCTCTATTACGGTGCTGCTGTCAGTGCTGTATATCACGGTGCTGATGTCAGTGCTGTATGTCACGCTTCTGATGTCAGTGCTGTATGTCACGCTTCTGATGTCAGTGCTCTCTATCACGGTGCTGCTGTCAGTGCTCTCTATCACGGTGCTGATGTCAGTGCTTAATGTCACGCTTCTGATGTCAGTGCTCTCTATCACGGTGCTGATGTCAGATGACTCTATCACGGTGCATGTGTCATTGCTGTATGTCACGCTGCTGATGTCAGTGCTCTCTATCACGGTGCTGTTGTCAGATGACTCTATCACGGTGCAGGTGTCATTGCTGTATGTCACGCTGCTGGTGATCATCTCCTGCACCCTCTTCTTTGCCTACCCTGGTCCCTGACCTTCCCTCTCCTCCATTGCCTTCATGCGCTCCACAGTCCTGAATTGTCAGAACAATTTCCCAAATAAAAAAAGAATGCTTGTAGTTATCGATCCCAAATTCACCTCATACATGTGTTATGTCATTGGCCATGTGGTGGGACTATGTTTGCCCAGCTAATAATTATCCTGTGGCTGCAAATTCGACCTAAAGGTTTGAAACGTTCACCTCCCATTGAAGTCAATGGGGCCCGCCGTGAACGTTCGGTTTCGCAAATGGTCGGCCTTGTTTGCGGTCCGCGTTCGCGAAACGTCCCGTCGGAAGTTTGTCCATCACTAATTACGAACCAGCGACCCTTTTTTACTGATAGGCGAGAGTGCTAACCACTACACCACTGTACTGCCAAACACCATTGGGATGAATTAGAGAGGAGACTGTGAGCCAGGCCTTCTTGTCCAACATCAGTGCCTTGACCTCACAAATGCTCTTCTGGAAGAATGATCAAACATCCCCCATAGACACATCTCCTAAACCTTGTGGACGGCCTTCCCAGAAGAGGTGAAGCTGTTATAGCTGCAAAGGGCGGAGCCAACTCAATATTGAACCCTACAGACTTATGCCGCGTACACACGTATCAGACTATCCGGCGGACTTTCCGAACGAGCTACCTGCCCACACGCGGTACTTTTGCGGCATTCTAAGTCCGCCGGACTATCCGCCGTACTTTTGAAATGAACGGACTCGCCCACACACACGGAGGAAAGTCCGCTCATTTTGAGCGCGACTCCAGGTAGCCGGGACTTAAAGGGGAATCCCTACGCAGAAAAAACGGCGTGGGGTTCCCCCCTAGGTCCATATCAGACCCTTATCCGAGCACGATACCCGGCCTGCCAGGAAAGGGGGTGGGGACGAGCGAGTGCCCCCCCTCCTGAGCCGTACCAGGCCATGTGCCCTCAACATGGGGGGGTGCTTTGGGGAAGGGGGCGAGCGGCCCCTCACCCCAAAGCACCTTGTACCCATGTTGATGAAGACAAGGGCCTCTTCCCGACAACCCTGGCCATTGGTTGTCGGGGTCTGCGGGCGAAGGGCTTATCGGAATCCGGGAACCCCCTTTAATAAGGGGGCCCCAGGATCCTGGCCCCGACCCTATGTGAATGAGTATGGGGTACAATGTAAAATGTAAAAAAGTCCGCCGGAGCCCACACACGGGCGGATTGTGAGTCCGCCGGACTTTTCCACCGGATTGTTTGATCGTGTGTACGTGGCTTTAGACTGGGATGCCATTAAAGTTCTTGTGCGTGTGGAAAGGCAGGTGTCCCAATACTTTTGGCAATATAGCGTATATGCGTTGCACAGTCAGCAAGAGGTCAATATCTCTGCAGAATCCGAGCTGTCGCCGGGAGTTGCGCGGTCGCGGTGGATCTAACGACACTTTGTTATGGTTTGCAACATCTCAGGATGTTCACTGCGGAATCTGGAAGTAGCTCCGAGGACGGCGATCAGTCAGTGATTTCCGAGCCGACCTGCTCTGGGACTTCTTCGTCTTCTTTCAGCGCCAAGGTTAAAAAGTTGGCGAAGGTGTCAGAGCTGCCGGTTCTTCCGAAATAACACAAATAACACAACGACCCCCATAGAAAGGAAGAAAATTGTCCGGTGTAAAGTTTCAAGACAAATCCTGGCTGCCCTCAGGAAAGAAGCTGGGACATCTTTCATCCGCGGTCACTGGGGAGGATGGGGGGGGAGGGGATTCTTACAGGAAAAGCCTCCAAGAGTTCATGTTATTTCTGAGTTTTCTGTCTATGAAACTCGGAAAACGAGGAGGGGGGGGGGCATTCAATTTTCTTTCAGAAATGACAAAGGGGCATTTACATGATAACAGGCAAGTTTAGACACATCTGTGTTATTCAATTCAACTGCCGGCATTTGCCGCGTGATTCCTCGTATGAACGAAACAGCAGAATGTAAGAAATGTTTAAGAACTCAACTTATATGGTGCGTACTACGTGCAGAGAAGGTGGACTGAGCATGCCCGGTCTCCATCGGGACTAGTAGAACATGATTGATTAAAATGAATGGTTGGCCACCGGAACACAGATTACATTTTATATAATCACACACATGGGTTGGACTTGATGGACTTGATGGACTTGATGGATTTGATGGACTTGATGGACTTGATGGACTTGATGGATTTGATGGACATGATGGACTTGATGGATTTGATGGACTTGATGGACTTGATGGATTTGATGGACTTGATGGACTTGATGGACTTGATGGATTTGATGGACTTGATGGACTTGATGGACTTGATGGACTTGGACTTGATGGACTTGATGGACTTGATGGATTTGATGGACTTGATGGACTTGATGGACTTGATGGACTTGATGGACTTGGACTTGATGGACTTGATGGAATTGATGGACTTGATGGACTTGGACTTGATGGACTTGATGGACTTGGACTTGATGGAGTTGATGGACTTGATGGACTTGGTGGATTTGATGGACTTGATGGACTTGATGGACTTGATGGACTTGATGGACTTGGACTTGATGGACTTGATGGAATTGATGGACTTGATGGACTTGGACTTGATGGACTTGATGGACTTGGACTTGATGGAGTTGATGGACTTGATGGACTTGGACTTGGTGGACTTGATGGACTTGATGGACTTGGTGGATTTGATGGACTTGATGGTCTTTTTTCGACCTCACCTACTATGTAACTTGAATGTGTAACAGAGTAGCAACAAAATGTAGCAAGTTTTTTTTTTTTTATTTAAAACCCCGTAAGTGAACAAAAAAAAGTGCACTTAAGGGTGGGCCTTTGTCCACCCCCCCCCCCCCGAAGGGTTAGGAGCATACCCTCAACTCCTGACCGGGAAAGCTTTAACATGGTCCACCTGGCCAAAAGGCCTGGCGGACCCCTCTCCTCGTGATCAGCCGAGGCCGACCAACGAGTAACGCCACGTACACCACGTTCAGACACTTTCCGGCAGACTTGGTCTTTCCTAACGAGCGGACTTGAGCGCGTGCACGCGCGAACGGACTTCCCCTCGGACTTTCGGCGGAAGGTCCGACCACGGTCTTTCCAAATGAACGGACTTGCCCACACGGACTAAAGTCCGTTCATTTTGAACTTGACTCCAGGAACGACGGGACTAGAGAAGGAAGTCGACCTCGCCCCTTTCATCGGCGAGATTGACACCTTGCGAGCCCCGTCTCATAGGTATGGATTTTAAGGGGGACCCCCTACGCCGAAAAAAAAACGCCTTGGGGGTTCCCCCCAAAATCCATACCGGACCCTTATCCGAGCACGCAGCCCGGCCGGTCAGGAAAGGGGGTGGGGACGGGCGAGCGCCCCCCTCCTGAACTGTACCAGGCCGCATGCCCTCAACATGGGGGGGGGGGTGGATGCTTTGGGGAAGGGGGACGCCCTGCACCCCCCCCCCACCCCAAAGCAAGGACAAAGAAAATCAAAAACACTGCGCTGTCCACCTATCAGATAGCAGCTCGCACAACAAAAATGGATTCTCTTTGTTCAAAATAGATATTTACATAAAGTGTAGCGCCTTGTCCCCATGTTGATGAGGACAAGGGCCTCTTTCCGACAACCCTAGCCGTTGGTTGCCTTGGTCTGCGGGCGGGTGGCTTATCGGAATCCCGGCCCCCCACCCTATGTGAATGAGACTGGGGGACATCGTACCTCTACCCATTCACCTGGGGGAAAAAAAGGCAATAAAAAAAACACACAAAACAGGTTTTTAAAGTAGTTTATTAGACAGCTCTGGGGGTCTTCTTCCAACATTGGGGGTCTTCTTCCGACTTGGGCACGCTGTAGTTGCCGTTGCGTCGTAGTTGGTCCATCGAACCAGCATACAGACGAGCGGACTTCCCAACAGGAACTGGGTCCAGAGGACTTTCGGCTGAAACATTTTAAAACCTGTTTTAAATCTAGGTCCGCTGGACTTTTGGGGAAGAAAAAGTCAGGCTGGAGCCCACACACGATCGAATTGTCTGACACACTCCGGTCCTCTGGACCATGTCCGCCGGAAAGTCCGATCGTGTGTACGCGGCATAATAGGCGAGGGGCTCTTCTGAAGAGAGACCCCCGTTTCGGTGGAGGGCGGGGGAGGAAAATGATGGCCACACATCCTCCCCTTAGACTTTAGGGTTGGCCCAAGGACCCCCCACCCTCCAACCAGTGAAAAAAAAAAAAGACACAGACAAAAGTGCAAAAAGTGACAAACATGAGGGAGAAATATAAGTGAATTAATACTGGCCGTGCAATGTGCAGTGGCTAGGCCCTGAGGCTCGGTAACAAAAATTGCCCCGGATTTAGCCAAAAGGCCTCGCCCATAGAGGCGCAGTGCAGAAAAAGTTTTTAGTGCTGTGAGCATGTACCTTTTAACACCAAAGGGGTCCCACATCCAAATGTTATTAAGAACACCCCTGGGGGAACCACTACTAGGGGGCACAGACACCTTGGGCTCTCTGCCTTCCCAGCCCATGATGACCAGACAAGGTAGACTCATTCAATTAGGGAGGCACTGGACCCCTCCAGTCTACCCGGGGGAATTACTCTCATGTAGGAATGAGCTCGGTGTTCGATTCGAACATCGGCCGTTCGTCTGTTCGGCGAATTCAAAACTTTGTGGACCGTTCACTCCAAATTCATGTGGCACGAACGGTCCACAATGCACTGTGCGGCGGCCTTTTGTATTGTGTTGGTGTGCAGGGAAAGAGCAAGATAGGCAGGGACAATGTGTTCTTTTCTCAGCCATCTGCAGGAGTTAGTGGGTGTTGTGTGCCTCCAGCACAGTATACACCTGTATCTACCCTTTATTGCTGGTGTTCTATAATAAAGGCATCTGCAGGAGTTAATGGGTGTTGTGTGCCTCCAGCGTAGTATACATCTGTATCTATAATGTAAAGCGCTGCGTAAACTGTCGGCGCAATTTAAATCCTGTATAATAATAATAATAATAATATTCTACCCTTTATTGCTGGTGTTCTCTAATACAGGCATCTGTAGGAGTTAGTGGGAGTTGTGTGCCTCCAGCACAGTATACACCTGTATCTACCGTTTATTGCTGTTTTTCTCTAAGGCATCTGCAGGAGTTAGTGGGTGTTGTGTGCCTCCAGCACAGCACAGTATACACCTGTATCTACCCTTTATTGCTGGTGTTCTCTAATACAGGCATCTGCAGGAGTTAGTGGGTGGTGTGTGCCTCCAGCACAGTATACACCTAAAGATATCCCTTATTGCTGGTGTTGTCTGTTGCATAGCTTGTATATTAGCCTTTAAAATGATCACTTTTGATTTCAAACGTTCGAGTCCCATAGACTTTAATAGGGTTCTAAAGTTTGTACGAATTTTAGGTCCATTCAAAGGTTTTGGTACGAACCGGGGGGTGTTCGGCTCATCCCTACTCTCATGTCTCACATCCCTGGGTGCCAAACGGCCAAAAAGCAATATACAGCAAGGAGACAGAATGTGGGGAAGACCCTTTTCTATTCTACTATGACTGTGCCCCTGAGTACAAAGCCAGCTCCATAAAGACATGGTTTGACCAGTTTGGTGTGGAGAACCTTGAATGTCCTGCACAGAGCCCTGACCCAAACCCTAATGAACACCTTTGGACTTCAACCCTACTGAACTCTTTTGGGATGAACTTGAATGCCCGATGATGAGCCAGGTCTTCTCAGCCAACATTAGCACCTGATAGGGTTGTCACCTCATCCCTTTAAACCCAAACCGGTGTTGCCAACCACCCGTATTTTTAAGGGCAGCCCATAATTAACAGGGCACTTTTCTCCTGCCTGTAAATGCCCGTAGCAGGAGAAAAGTGGCAGTAAAAATGGCTGGGCCCCGTTGGCTCAGAACTGGACATGCACAGTGATACCCGAGCTGATCCGTTCAGATCCTGTATTCGCCCGGCCACGATGGGTGGGGCCCAGGACGGGTCTGGCAGAAGCTGTTGCATCGCAACAACTGAACTGAAGTCAAGCCAGGGATGATCATGGCGGCAGTGCATTCCTGACACACCACCCAGGAGCCGAGCGGGCAGAACAGAGAAGCTGAAGGCATCAATGTTGACATTTTGAGTGATGAGTCTGACATCTCCTGTACCGTGCCAGCAGCCTCTGACATCTCCTGTACTGTGCCAGCAGCCTCTGACATCTCCTGTACCGTGCCAGCAGCCTCTGACATCTCTTGTACTGTGCCCACAGTCTCTGCTGACCATCTCCTGTACCGTGCCCACAGCCTCTGCTGACCATCTTCTGTACCATGCCCACAGCCTCTGCTGACCATCTCATGTACTGTGCCCACAGCCTCTGCTGACCATCTCCTCTACCGTGCGCACAGCTTCTGCTGACCATCTCCTGTACTATGCCCACAGCTTTTGCTGACCATCTCCTGTACTGTGCCCACAGGCTCTGCTGACCATCTCCTGTACCATACCCACAGCCACTGCTGACCATTTCCTGTACCTTGCCCACGGCCTCTGCTGACCATCTTCTGTACCGTGCCAACAGCCTCTGCTGACCATCTCCTGTACCGTGCCCACAGCCACTGCTGACCATTTCCTGTACCTTTCCCACGGCCTCTGCTGACCATCTCCTGTACCATGCCCACAGCCTCTGCTGAGCATCTCCTGTACCATGCCCACAGCCTCTGCTGACCATCTCCTGTACCGTGCTCACAGCCTCTGCTGACCAACTCCTGTACCATGCCTGCAGCCTCTGATCATCTCCTGTACCATGCCCATAGCCTCTGCTGACCATCTCCTGTACCATGCCCACAGCCTCTGACATCTCCTGCACCATGCCTGCAGCCTCTGACCATCTTCTGTACTATATCTGCAGCCTCTGTCATCTCCTGTACCATGCCCACAACATCTGCTGACCATCTTCTGTACCGTGCCCACAGCCTCTGACATCTCCTGTACAATGCCCGCAGCCTCTGACATCTCCTGCACCATGCCTGCATTCTCTGACTATCTCCTGTTTCATGCCTGCAGCCTCTGATCATCTCCTGTATAAAGTCTGCAGCCTCTAACCATCAATTGTCTTGTATCCTATCCGCAGCCTCTACACATCTCTTGTCTTGTATCATGTCTGCAGCCTCTGAGGGGGAGCCTGTTGAGGAGTCAACAGTGAGAGCGTCGCTGGGATGGGGATCATGGGAGGAGTCAAACATGTGTGGACTGTGGGGAGGAGACTAAAGGATAAAACCAAAGCCTCCAAGCTGGAGACTGGAGACGATTGCCTGACTGAGCCCTGCACGGTACACCTGAGAGGAGGTCAGTCACAGCTGACCTCCAGGTCGAGGCCAGTGTATGGTGGGAGTAAATACAATAATGTAAGGAGCACTGATAGAAGGGTTCCCCTTTTATCAGTAACCCCCCCCCCCCGCCTTAGTGTATTCACTCTACAGAAGTGGTCTCTGGTCACCAGAGTCCCCCCACATCAGAGTTCCCAGCATTCCCCTTCTTTACATCAGGTTCTTCAGGATTCCTCCTTATAGCGCAACAGGGAACTCTGCAGACTCGGATGTAAGTGGGAACTCTGATGTATAGGTGATCTCTGGTCACCAGAGCCCCCCGTACATCAGAGTTCTGTTTTAGTTCATGATCTGCAGCCTTCCCCTTTACATCTCTTCCCTTTCACTGTAAGGGGGAATCCTTCAGACTGATGTATGAGGGATCTCTGTGATGGCTGGGTTATATTAACATGGCCTTCATGTAAATGGAGAAATATGGTTTTTGACTTTTGTTTCAACTTAACCACCAGCTCCATAAAGACACTGAGCAAACTATGTATGTAACTATGTAACTATGGGTGGCCAGTTTGGACCAGCTCCATAAAGACATGGGGTGACCAGTTTGGACCAGCTCCGTAAAGACATGGGGTGACCAGTTTGGACCAGCTCCATAAAGACATGGGGAGACCAGTTTGGACCAGCTCCGTTAAGACATGGGGTGATCAGTTTGGACCAGCTCCACAAAGACATGGGGTAACCAGTTTGGAACTGCTCCGTAAAGACATGGGGTGACCAGTTTGGTCCAGCTCCACAAAGACATGGGGTGACCAGTTTGGACCAGCTCCGTAAAGACATGAGGTGACCAGTTTGGACCAGCTCCACAAAGACATGGGGTAATCAGTTTGGACCAGCTCCGTAAAGACATGGGGTGATCAGTTTGGACCAGCTCCGTAAAGACATGGGGTGACCAGTTTGGACCAGCTCCGTAAAAACATGGGGTGACCAGTTTGGACCAGCTCCGTAAAGACATGGGGTGATCAGTTTGGACCAGCTCCGTAAAGACATGGGGTGACCAGTTTGGACCAGCTCCACAAAGACATGGGGTGACCAGTTTGGACCAGCTCCGTGAAGACATGGGGTGATCAGTTTGGACCAGCTCCGTAAAGACATGGGGTGACCAGTTTGGACCAGCTCCGTAAAGACATGGGGTGACCAGTTTGGACCAGCTCTACAAAGACATGGGGTGACCAGTTTGGACAAGCTCCATAAAGACATGGGTTGATCAGTTTGGACCAGCTCCATAAAGACATGGGGTGGCCAGTTTGGACCAGCTCCACAAAGACATGGGGTGACCAGTTTGGACCAGCTCCGTAAAGACATGGGGTGATCAGTTTGGACCAGCTCCGTAAAGACATGGGGTGACCAGTTTGGACAAGCTCCATAAAGACATGGGTGTATCAGTTTGGACCAGCTCCATAAAGACATGGGGTGGCCAGTTTGGACCAGCTCCACAAAGACATGGGGTGACCAGTTTGGACCAGCTCCACAAAGACATGGGGTGACCATTTTGGACCAGCTCCATAAAGACATGGGGTGACCAAGTTTGGATTTGCTCCATAAAGACATGGGGTGACCAGTTTGAATTTGCTCCATAAAGACATGGGTTGACCAGGTTGGTGCAGAAGAACTTGAGTGTCCTGTACAGAGCCCTGACCTCAACCCTACCAAACACCTTTGGGTTGAATTGGTACACCGATGGTGAGCCAGGTCTTCCCATCCAACATCAATACATGATCTCACAAATGGTAAAAATTCACGCAGACACCTTTCTAAATCTTGTGTGTGGTGTGAGACCTCCATTTGGCCCCATAGGGCAGAGCTGCAGTCATCATGTTATTGGTTACCTCCCCCCGTAGGGCCACAGCCGTTGTTACACAGAATTATTGTGGAACACAACATAAGCTCCATAACTAATAACACTACCACTTCAATAATATACACCATTCCCAATTAGCTGTTTGCCGTGTACACCGCGTTCGTTAAAATCCTCAGGATTTATCTGTAAATTATAGCCGCGGTCGCCGCACCGCGAGGGGCGCCGCAGGTGGCCACACACACCGACTGCAATGTGACTTTTATTTCATCAGCGCTGAAAGTTCCTTTGCCGGGAATACCAGGAAGACGTCTTTGTTATTTACAGACGCTCGACGTAGCTATATGTTTCTCAAATTAATTAAAACTGTATGTTTATCACTTCTGCTAATTAAAATGAGGAAGAGTGTGGCGCGAGGAGCGCCTACATCGCCAGTTTATTACCGCCGGCTAATGAGGCTCAGCAGGAGCAAAGACAATGAAGACCGCCGTCTCCGGATTCATACAAAGTCCAGGAGGGGGGATTCCTATCCCTGGCGGGATGCTTCACTGCCGGGCCGGAGATGAAGTGTGAGTTCCGCGGCCGACCTCCATCTCCTCCTTTCCTCATCGATTTCACCGTCCTCCTCATAACATTTCATCAATTGTTGTTCTGAGGTTCAGTCTGTTTCATTATTAGGATGGAAATCCAGAACAACTCCAGTGCCCTGAGAACTGATACATCCAACAAACATAGAACCCGCCCAACAGACCGATTATAGTGCAATAAAATGAGAAATCCGCCTTGTTATGGGAAAAAGAAACTTTGCAACGAAAAGTATCAAAGCAACAAATCAAAGCTGGACCCAAAAAGAGAAGAGTGGCTGTTTTATAGGGAAAATCTAGAAATGTATTTATAGAAATTCTACAGAAATTTGTATTAATTTCTTCCTGAAAAATATCAGTGCACTTCCTGTGCCTAGGCACTCCTGATATCAGTGCACTTCCTATGCCTAGGCACTCCTGATATCGGTGCACTTCCTGTGCCTAGGCACTCCTGATATCAGTGCACTTCCTGTGCCTGGGAACTTCTGATATCAGTGCACTTCCTGTGTCTAGGCACTCATGATATCAGTGCACTTCCTGTGCCTGGGAACTTCTGATATCTGTGCACTTCCTGTGCCTGGGAACTTCTGATATCTGTGCACTTCCTGTGCCTAGGCACTCCTGATATCAGTGCACTTCCTGTGCCTGGGAACTAGAGTTGCCACCTCATCCCTTTAAACCCGAACACATATTAATTACACAGGTTCTGAGGTTAATTTAATGCAGATAAGGCACCAAGTGAGTTTAATTTCCACCTTAATCAGCCACAGAACCCGTGTAATTCATATGTGTTCGGGTTTAAAGGGATGAGGTGGCAACCCTACTGGGAACTTCTGATATCAGTGCACTTCTTGTGCCTGGGAACTTCTGATATCAGTGCACTTCCTGTGCCTAGGAACTTCTGATATCAGTGCACTTCCTGTGCCTAGGAACTTCTGATATCAGTGCACTTCCTGTGCCTGGGAACTTCTGATATCAGTGCACTTCCTGTGCCTGGGAACTTCTGATATCAGTGCACTTCCTGTGCCTGGGAACTTCTGATATCAGTGCACTTCCTGTGCCTGGGAACTTCTGATATCAGTGCACTTCCTGTGCCTGGGAACTTCTGATATCAGTGCACTTCCTGTGCCTGGGAACTTCTGATATCAGTGCACTTCCTGTGCCTGGGAACTTCTGATATCAGTGCACTTCCTGTGCCTGGGAACTTCTGATATCAGTGCACTTCCTGTGCCTAGGAACTTCTGATATCAGTGCACTTCCTGTGCCTGGGAACTTCTGATATCAGTGCACTTCCTGTGCCTATGAACTTCTGATATCAGTGCACTTCCTGTGCCTGGGAACCTCTGATATCAGTGCACTTCCTGAGCCTAGGAACTACTGATGTCAGTGCACTTCCTGTGCCTGGACACTCCTGATATCAGTGCACTTCCTCTGCCTGGGAACTTCTGATATCAGTGCACTTCCTGTGCCTAGGAACTTCTGATATCAGTGCACTTCCTGTGCCTAGGAACTTCTGATATCAGTGCACTTCCTGTGCCTAGGAACTTCTGATATCAGTGCACTTCCTGTGCCTGGGAACTTCTGATATCAGTGCACTTCCTGTGCCTGGGAACTTCTGATATCAGTGCACTTCCTGTGCCTGGGAACTTCTGATATCAGTGCACTTCCTGTGCCTGGGAACTTCTGATATCAGTGCACTTCCTGTGCCTAGGAACTTCTGATATCAGTGCACTTCCTGTGCCTGGGAACTTCTGATATCAGTGCACTTCCTGTGCCTATGAACTTCTGATATCAGTGCACTTCCTGTGCCTGGGAACTTCTGATATCAGTGCACTTCCTGTGCCTGGGAACTTCTGATATCAGTGCACTTCCTGAGCCTAGGAACTACTGATGTCAGTGCACTTCCTCTGCCTGGGAACTTCTGATATCAGTGCACTTCCTGTGCCTAGGAACTTCTGATATCAGTGCACTTCCTGTGCCTAGGAACTTCTGATATCAGTGCACTTCCTGTGCCTAGGAACTTCTGGTCTCACTGCACTTCTTGTGCCTAGGCACTCCTGATATCAGTGCACTTCCTCTGCCTGGGAACTTCTGATATCAGTGCACTTCCTATGCATGGACACTCCTGATATCAGTGCACTTCCCGTGCCTAGGAACTTCTGGTCACACTGCACTTCTTGTGTCTAGGCACTCCTGATATCAGTGCACTTCCTCTGCCTGGGAACTTCTGATATCAGTGCACTTCCTATGCATGGACACTCCTGATATCAGTGCACTTCCTGTACATGGACACTCCTGATATCAGTGCACTTCCTGTGCCTAGGCACTCCTGATATCATTGCACTTCCTGTGCCTAGGCACTCCTGATATCAGTGCACTTCCTGTGCCTGGGAACTTCTGATATCAGCGCACTTCCTGTGCCTAGGAACTCCTGATATCAGTGTACTTCCTGTGCCTAGGAACTAGTGATGTCATTGGGTGCCAGACACTTCTTGGATGTAAAAGAGGGCCAGGACACCCTTAGACAGTAATATATATAATAATAATTTTCTAGCAAGAAATGTCAGAAATCGGCTCAGGCATGAAAGGGTTAAGCTCCATTGTGTCGATTTACTTTGTAACAAGAACCAACAAATAAAAGATTTGAATTGATACATTCTTCTCTCCCATGAAGGGTTAATGAGGAGATATCATCGCCCCCCCACCCCGGCGCGTTCCGTTGTTACTGTGCTTGATACTTTGGCGCGGTGTATTTAGCGGGTTATTTGTGTAATAACTTCACCTAATTGGTATACATGACATTTGAGAAATGCCAGGTCTGCGTCGCGCGGCGGGGCCTCAGAGAGCCGCGTCGTGTCACTTTCGCGGGTGTTTACGGCTCAGCGAGGGGGGGCCCCGCGGGGATCTATGTAAATACGGGTACGCTTTGCGAATATTAAGTGGCGCAACGTATTAACGTCTTGGGCCTCTGCGAGCTTTCCAGAGTCGCCGCCGCATTGGGGCGCGTCGGGCGGCGGTGGGAAGATGTGGAGGAAAGGTTTAGGGGGGGGGGTCTCTAACGATGACGAGGAGGGAATGGAAATGGGGGAAGGCGATACGGCGGGTAAATCAGGACTCCGTCATTCCGCAGACGGGCCGTAATGGGCGACTTCTTCCTTCCAATAATTCGCAGGTCGGCGGAGCCGCGTTAGGTTGATGATCCCGGACGGGGCCCCCTTAATCAGCGCCGCCATTAGGCGCACTCCGCCGGTAATGGAAACTGTAAAATCCTTTTAGGTAAAAGGGCCATCACGGCTGACGGGCGGCGCAGGTGGGAGCGCGATGGATTTGTTCGTCCGTTTTTATCGGGGGGAGGTTAATCTGCGTTGGATGAGTCCCCCGGGGGCCCTGGATACCATTTCAAACGTGTTATTGATTAGCTGTACAATCAGGGAGGAGTGGGGGAGGGGGAGGGGCTCGCTGTGATCCCGGGGAGACTCTA
The DNA here is from genome assembly GCA_037367395.1 of Lithobates pipiens. Lineage (NCBI taxonomy): Eukaryota > Metazoa > Chordata > Amphibia > Anura > Ranidae > Lithobates > Lithobates pipiens. The sequence goes on from JAZDVW010002040.1 coordinate 169,835, forward strand.
CTGAGGCTGACATGAGGCCTGATTAGAGTGTCTGCAAATAATCAGAGCGAGCGCCGAGCGCTGCACCGCCGGTCACAATTTATATATCAATGGGATTTACTTATCAAACGACTTCACATCCAAACACAAAAAAGAGAAATGCCCCCCGACTGCGACCTCCAGAACCTTCACCGGGAGGACGTCTGAGGAGGACATTTCATCTTCTCTCTCCTCCGAATATCAGAAATATTTGTCCTTTTGCAAATAAAATCCTTGTTTTTTACCGTATATCGGTGCTGCTGATCTCCTGCAACCTCTTGGCAGCCACTTCATGTCTACATGCCCTCCAGAGATGGCTGCATGGAATTTTTTTTAGGGTACAGAGCATCCGGAAAGTATTCACAGGGCTTGTACATAAGTATCACAGGCTCCTCCCATGTATATAAGTATCACAGGCTCCTCCCATGTACAGAAGTATCACTGGCTCCTCCCATGGACATAAGTATCACAGGCTCCTCCCATGTACAGAAGTATCACAGGCTCCTCCCATGTACATAAGTATCACAGGCTCCTCCCATGTACATAAGTATCACAGGCTCCTCCCATGTACATAAGTATCACAGGCTCCTCCCATGTACATAAGTATCACAGGCTCCTCCCATGTACAGAAGTATCACAGGCTCCTCCCATGTACATAAGTATCACAGGCTCCTCCCATGTACATAAGTATCACAGGCTCCTCCCATGTACATAAGTATCACAGGCTCCTCCCATGTACATAAGTATCACAGGCTCCTCCCATGTACATAAGTATCACAAGCTCCTCCCATGTACATAAGTATCACAGGCTCCTCCCATGCACATAAGTATCACAGGCTCCTCCCATGTACAGAAGTATCACAGGCTCCTCCCATGTACAGAAGTATCACAGGCTCCTCCCATGTACATAAGTATCACAGACTCCTCCCATGTATAGAAGTATCACAGGCTCCTCCCATGTACATAAGTATCACAGACTCCTCCCATGTATAGAAGTATCACAGGCTCCTCCCATGTACATAATTATCACAGACTCCTCCCACGTACATAAGTATCACAGGCTCCTCCCATGTACATAAGTATCACAGGCTCCTCCCATGTACATAAGTATCACAGGCTCCTCCCATGTACATAAGTATCACAGGCTCCTCCCATGTACATAAGTATCACAGGCTCCTCCCATGCACATAAGTATCACAGGCTCCTCCCATGTACAGAAGTATCACAGGCTCCTCCCATGTACAGAAGTATCACAGGCTCCTCCCATGTACAGAAGTATCACAGACTCCTCCCATGTACAGAAGTATCACAGGCCCCAAAGTCTGTCACTATGGAGCATTTCCAACACCTTGTTGTATTTATACCACCAAGAATGAAGGACAAAGGGGGTCCAACCCGCTACTAGTAAGGTGGACCTTATAAGGGGGACCTACAGTGAATGTTCAGTTCTTGTTTCTATTTGTAACAAGAAAGTCGATGTTCAGATTGATTCACGTTTTGACTTTTGAATGATTTCAGCACCAGGGACAGATCCGGCTCCGGCACATTCACAGATCGGCTGCTACAACCTTCCAGGGAAAGTCTCACAATAGGATGTGCTTCCATCCAATGACAGGAGGAGGTCACATCTCTCATCTGCCCCTCTGATTATCCAACCACTTCATTCCTGCAGGTTTTCATGCTGTCAATTACCTTGAAAGAGCACATGGCGGAGACTCCCAACAGAACTTTATAGAGCCCAGCGGCACAGGCACCACATATACACACTATATTACCAAAAGTATTGGGACACCTGCCTTTACGCGCACATGAACTTTAATGACATCCCAGTCTTAGTCCGGAGGGATCAATATTGAGTTGGCTCCGCCCTTTGCAGCTATAACAGCTTCACCTCTTCTGGGAAGGCCGTCCACAAGGTTTAGGAGATGTGTCTATGGAAATGTTTGACCATTCTTCCAGAAGAGCATTTCTGAGGTCAGGCACTGATGTTGGGGGTTGAGATCAGGACTCTGTGCAGGCCAATCAAGTTCCTCCACCCCAAACTCACTCATCCATGTCTTTATGGACCTGGATGTTGGCCGTCTCTTTCCGCAACTTCCTGGAGTCTCAGCGTGCCTTGCAGCTTCTCCTCCAGTTCTAAGGACTACATATCCCATGGTACCTTGCTGATTCCTGACCCCGCCTCCTAAAATTCCTCCCTTTGGAAGGCGGGACTCTGTGAAATATGTGACCCCGACACTACCTGCCTGGAGTTTGCATGTTCTCCCTGTGCCTGCGTGGGTTTCCTCCGGGTACTCCGGTTTCCTCCCACACTCCAAAGACATGCAGGTAGGTTAATTGGCTTCTGTCCAAAATTGACCCTAGAATATGAATGGGGACCTTGGATTGTGGGCTCCTTGAGGGTAGGGAGTGTGAGTGTGCAATGTACAGGGATAGGGACAATTATAGACACTCACTCAGGTTGTACTGGATGGACTGGTGTCTTTATTCAACCTTACAAACTATGTAACTATGTAACTATGTGACACAGTAGCGCCTCCTTACAAGGCATAGGGGCCCCGCGTCACAGAATTCCCGGGAAGTCAATGTATGGGGTCAGCGCTGGGACAAGGTCATCAAGAGCCCAAGGCGAAGATGCCAAATTGCGCCCCTCCCCCCAAAATGTATGATGTACGTGTCAGAATAAATCCCCTCACCCCCAAAAAATTGAGCACTAATCTGCATGCTTAGCTCAAATCTTCTCATTCCACATATAGTCCCAGCAAGATCCCCTCCCCCCCAAAAAAAAATCCCCCCTTCCTAGCATAAATCCTCGTCCCCCTCAAATTTTCCCCTCCGAGCACAAATCCCCTCCCCTGCACTCTAAATCTGCCCTTCCAGCACAAATTTCCCTCCCCCATCCTAGAACAAATGTTCCCCCACTAGCACAAATCCCCCTCCACAAAAAAAACCCCACACAAATCCTCCTAAATCCCCCACCCCTAGCACACCTCCCCAAATCCCCCCCTCCAAACAATTCTTACCTCCCCCTCTCCCAACACAAATCCCCTCCCCCTAATCTCATTGTGGCACCCTCCTACCTCACATGATACCACATTGCCCAGGGCAGCAGCCCCCCTCCTGCCCACCCCTTGTCCCGCCCCCCTGTGCGGGGGTCTCCTTCAGAGTGATAGGAGGAGGCTGGAGATGGTTGGAGGACAATGTGGAGATGAAGATCGGGTTTTACGTTCTCACTAGAGATCCGCTTGACTTCTAAGGTTAGGCGGGGTTCACAGAGGTACCACACGGGGGCGACTTCCGCTCCGACCTCGCCCTACAACTTCATGTCCGACTTCCAATGCGACTTTAATGAACGCGATCCGACTTTGACCCGACCAATCCGGGCCCTTTGAGTCTGGTATGAATCTTGACGAGGAGACCCCATGACAAAATGTAAAAAATATAAAAAAACTGAGTGGGATCCCCCCAAAACCATACCAGACCCCTCAGTCTAGTATTCATTTTAACAGGGTGCTCGCCTCGCCCCCTTTTTCTGACCATGCGGTGCTGCGTGCTTGGAGAAGGGTCTGATACGGATTTTGGGAGGGACCCCACACCAAAAACAAAAAAAACTGTGTGGGCCCCCCCCCAAGACCATACCAGACCCTTTGGTCTGGTATTCATTTTAAGGTGGGCGCTCGCCCCCCTTTTTCTGACCATACCGAGCTGCGTGCTTGGATAAGGGTCTGATATGGATATTGGGGCGACCTCACAGCAAAAAGAAAAAAAAACTGCATGGGGTCCCACCCCAAGACCATACCAGACCCTTCAGTCTGGTATTCATTTTAGGGGGGCACGCGCCCCCCTTTTTCTGACTTCCCGGGCTGCGTGCTCGGATAAGGGTCTGATATGGATTTTGGGGGGGCCCACGCCAAAAAAACAAAAACTGAGTGGGGTCCCCCCAAGACATACCAGACCCTTGAGTCTGGTATTCATTTTAAGGAGGGGGTGCTCGCCCCCCTTTTTCTGACCTGCTGGGCAGCGTGCTCGGATAAGGGTCTGATATGGATTTTAGGGAGGACCCCACACCAAAAAAATAAAAAATGTGTGGGCCCCCCAAGACCAATACAGACCCTTTGGTCTGGTATTCATTGTAAGGTGGGCGCTCGCCCCCCCTTTTTCTGACCATGCCGAGCTGCTTGCTTGGATAAGGGTCTGATATGGATATTGGGGGGACCCCACAGCAAAAAGAAAAAAAAACTGCGTGGGGTCCCCCCCCAAGACCATACCAGACCCTTCGGTCTGGTATTCATTTTAAGGTGGGCGCACCCCTCCCTTTTTCTGACCTGCCAGGCTGTCTGCTTGGGTAAGGGTCTGATATGGATTTGGGGGGGCCACGCCAAAAAAAAACTGCGTGGGTTCCCCCCCCAAGATCATACCAAATCCCTCGGCCTGGTATTCATCTTAGGGGGGCGCGCGCCCCCCTTTTTCTGACCTACCGGGCTGTGTGCTCAGATAAGGGTCTGATATGGATTTTGGGGGGACCCCACACCAAAAAAAAAACTGCTTGGGCCCCCCCAAGACCATACCAGACCCTTCGGTCTGGTATTCATTTTAGGGAGGGGTTGCTCGCCCCCCTTTTTCTGACCTGCTGGGCAGCATGGTCGGATAAGGGTCTGATATGGATTTTGGGGGGTACCCCACGCCAAAAAAAACTGCGTGGGGTCCCCCCCAAGACCATACCAGACCTTTCAATCTGGTATTCATTTTAGGGGGGCTCTCGCCCCCCCTTTTTTTGACCTGCCGGGCTGTGTGCTCAGATAAGAGTCTGATATGGATTTTGGGGGGGACCCCATGCCAAAAAAAAACTGCTTGGCCCCCCCCCCCAAGACCATACCAGACCCTTCGGTCTGGTATTCATTTTAAGGAGGGGTTGCTCGCCCCCCTTTTTCTGACCTGCCAAGCTGCATGCTCGGTTAAGGGTCTGATATGGATTTTGGGGGGACCCCACGCCAAAAACAAAAAAAACTGTGTGGGCCCCCCCAAGACCACACCAGACCCTTAGGTCTGGTATTTATTTTAAGGTGGGTGTTCCTCTCCTTTTTCTGACCTGCTGGGCAGCGTGCTCGGATAAGGGTCTGATATGGATTTTAGGGGGGACCCCACGGCAAAAAAAAAAACTGCGTGGGGTCCCCCCCCAAGATAATACCAAACCCCTCGGTCTGGTATTCAATTTAGGGGGGCACACGCCCCCCTTTTTCTGACTTCTCGGGCTGCATGCTCGGATAAGGGTCTGATATGGATTTTGAGGGGTACCTCACGCCAAATAAAACTGCGTGGGGTCCCCCCCAAGACCATACCAGACCTTTCAGTCTGGTATTCATTTTAGGGGGGCACTCGCCCCCCCTTTTTCTGACCTGCTGGGCTGTGTGCTCAGATAAGGGTCTGATATGGATTTTGAAGGGACCCCACTCCAAAAAAGTACGAGTTACCCGCTTGAAAACCGGTCAACCAATGTTCCTGTAACGTCCTGTTTACGTCTTTCGGCGCCTTGACAATAAAAGAAGAAGTTCTTCCGTGCATGGCGTGCGACCAATTCTTCTTTTTCTTCATTTACCATTGATGGTGGTCCGGCGGCGCTACACTCTTTTTGGTCTTTGCGACTTTGAACCCAAATTGCGCGGGAATTCGCTGCAACACACGCGATGCACGTTTGGGTACCAGCCGCCCTCCAAAACGGCGAGCGGCGAGTTTGCCCGCGTGACAGGACCGGGTGGAAAAAAACATGCCTTTAAATAATCGCATTGGAGCTTGTCGCCCCAAAAAAGTAGCGGGAGCTTCTATTGGGAGCGCGCTAAACGCGAATTGGACAGCCCATTCAAGTGTGTGACTTCGCGTGAGATTCACGCTTTGAAAATTGGCAAGGGGGTGCGAATGCTGGTTCCCTTCTATGCGTAGTGTGAGTGGCGCCTACGGGGACGCAGCATGATGGGGGGGGCAGATCTCAGCATTGCGTTTTTTGCATTTCGCGCTTCCATACTTTTTACAGATGAAACGTTTATAAAGAGGAAAAAAAATGATTAATTTTAGTAACGCGCCCGACCAGAACCGGAGAAAAAAAAAAAAGTCTTTGCCGATCTTTATAAGTTGATCGATCGCTGGCCGTTTATTGCATTCCAATAAGGGACACACGGAGCTGACAAGTTGCCCCGGCGTCAGCCGTGATTTGCTTTTGAAGATTAGCGCAGTCTGGCGGCGGGCCGCCAGGTCGGCGGAATGCGGGCGGAATCAGATCAGGAACAATTCTTATTAATGGAAGATGTGAGGAGCGCCGGCGATTGCGTTGTGATCCCGAGGAATGTTGGCGTCCGCCGAGCATCTTGAAGGGCTGTTTGAAATTAAGTTATTGTGATATTAAAATGTGACCGCATAATTATCGCATGTAATCAGCGCGATGAATAATGCACGACGCTCCTCATTTCCATCCGCGCTCCTTTGTTGTCTGCGCACGCCGAATTCCTAAGTGGAATGTTTGAAGATTTTGTATCCGCGTGTGATTTTCGCCCGAGTCCTTCCTGCTGCAATCTGGAAGGGATGATGGAACGGGATCGCGCTCACCGATCCGGGGAGGAGTGCAACCCACCCATTTTTTCACTTTGCCGAAAAACCCCTCACAAAAAAAAAAACACTTGGGGGGGGAGGTGAAACGATTGTCCAGTCTAAGTTCACATCTATGCGGCTGCACTCGATGCGTTTTTTTTCAGGCACGCTTTGCAGTGCATTTTGCGGTTTTTAAACCCTCGTTTTTTATGCGTTTTTGCATGCAGTTTTCATGCATCATGCATCTTGCATTTTACGTTTTTTTTCCCCCTCTTTAAACACACCGTATATAGCTGGTTGCTAAGCAGGGGGCTGGGAAACTGGTTCCCGCGTCCTTAACAACCATTGAGTCATCAGCTGTCAGCGGGGTTCCCTGCTGACAGCTGAATGTAAAAAAAAAAAAAGTGAAAAAAACAGCATTGGGTCCCCCCCCCAGGTCTATACCAAGCCCTTCGGGTCTAGTATAGATTCGGAGGGGACCCCCCCCGCCAATCAATATTTGGGGTCCTACCTAAAATCCATGCCAAACCCTTATCCCATCATGCATCCTGGCAGGTCAGGAAAGGGAGGGGACGAGCAAACGCCTCCCACTCCTGAACCATACCATGCCACATGCCCTCATCATGGGGGGATGGTTGCTTTGGGGGTCCCCCCCAAAGCACATTTCCCCCATGTTGATGGGGACAAGGGCCTCTTCCTGACAACCCTGGCCGGTGGCTGTCAGGGTCTGCGGACAGGGGGCTTATCGAAAAATATGGAAATTTACGTTTTTGGCAAGACCTTTATTAAAAAAATAGCTCTGAGCCGTCTTCTCCCACTGCCGTCTCGTCCACTGCCATCTTCTCCTGGTGCCATCTTCTCACAGGGGGCGGGCTCTCTGGGTGATGTCTTTGGATGGCCAGGCCACATGGCTATATAAGAGATGCCAGACAGCGGGCGACAACACAAAGGAGGAAGACAGCCACAGAGGAAGAGCTGCTTTTTTATAGCGGGTAACTGGCGGCGAGGTAGAAGACAGCGGCAGGAGAAGATAGCAGAAGAAGGAAGCGGCTCTGGGAGAAGACAGCAGCTGGAGAGACGGTGGCGGGAGAAGACGGCAGCGGGAGAGATGGTGGCGGGGGAAACGGTGGTGGGAGGAGATGTCAGCAGGAGAGACGGTGGAGGGAGAAGACGGCAGCAGGAGAGACTGAAGCGGGAGAGACGTGGTGGGAGAAGACGGCAGCGGGAGAGACGGTGTCGGGAGAAGAAGACAGCGGGAGAGACGACGGTGGGAGAGATGGTGGCGGGAAAAGATGGCAGTGGGAGAAGACGGCAGCAGGAGAGACGGTGGCAGGAGAAGATGGCAGCGGGAGAAGACGGCAGTAGGAGAGACGGTGGCAGGAGAGATGGTGGCGGGAGAAGATGGCAGTGGGAGAAGACGGCATCAGGAGAGACTGAAGCGGGAAAGACGTGGCAGGAGAAGACGGCAGCGGGAGAGACAATGGCGGGAGAGATGGTGGCAGGAGAAGATGGCAACGGGAGAAGACGGCAGCAGGAGAGACGGTGGTAGGAGAAGATGGCACCGGGAGAAGACAGCAGCAGAAGAGATGATGGCGGGAGAAGACGGCAGCAGGAGAAGGCGGCAGTGGGAGAGACAGTGGTGGGAGCAGATTGCAGCAGGAGAGACGGCAGCAGGAGAGACGGCAGCAGGAGAGACTGAAGCAGGAGAGACGTGGGCGGGAGAAGATGGCAGCCGGGCAGCGGGAGAGATGGTGGCGGGAGAAGATGGCAGCAGGAGAGACAGCAACGAGAGAGACGGTGGCAGGAGAAGATGGCAGTGGGAGAAGATGGCAGTGGGAGAAGACGGTGGCGGGAGAGACGGTAGTGGGAGAAGACAGTAGTGGGAGAAGACGGCAGCAGGAGAGAAGGCAGCGGGAGAGACAGTGGCGGGAGAAGACAGCAGCAGAAGAGACGGCAGCATGAGAGACGGCAGTAGGAGAAGATGGCAGCGGGAGCGATGATGAGTGACGGCCACTGCCTTCTCCCACCACCGTCTTCTCCCGCTGCCATCTCTCCTGCTGTCGTCTTCTCCCACCACCATCTCTCCCCTGCCATCTCTCCTGCTGTCGTCTTCTCCCGCCACCATCTCTCCTTCTGTCATCTTCTCCCGCCACCATCTCTCCCCCTGCCATCTCTCCTGCTGTCGTCTTCTCCCGCCACCTTCTTCTCCCGCCACCATCTCTCCTTCTGTCGTCTTCTCCCGCCACCATTTCTCCCGCTGCCATCTCTCCTGCTGTCGTCTTCTCCCGCCACCATCTCTCCCACTGCCATCTCTCCTGCTGTCGTCTTCTCCCGCCACTATCTCTTCCCCTGCCATCTCTCCTGCTGCCGTCTTCTTCCGTCGCCATCTCTCCTGCTGCCGTCTTCTCCGGCGGCTATCTCTTCCGCTGCCGTCTTCTCCAGCCCACTCTCCCACTGTCATCTTCTCCCACTGCTGTCTCTCTTGCTGCCATCTTCTCCTGCCACCGTCTCTCCCGCCGCCGGCCCACACCGTGTTTTCCTTTTTTTTTTTTACGGCAATTGTTTATTTACATTCAGCATTCGATGACTCATCGGTTGTTAAGGACGCGGTGGCCGGCTTCCTGGTTCCCTGCTTAGCAACTATATATATATATATATATATATACAGTGTAAAAAACGCAAAACACATCAAAAATCGCATCACAAACACAACACTTCTGGTGCGATTCCATTGAAGCTCATTACCCGCAAATCGTGGGAAAATAAGGACTGACCCTTTTCAAAAACTCACCGGTCGTAAAACGCATAGAAGTGAACTTGTACCATAGGAAACCATGTTAAATGGACTGTAATGCATTTCTGCAAAACGCACTAAAAAACGCATAGCTGTGAACCTAGGGTCAAAGTGAAAGTTTAATCTGCTTATGTTCACCTTCCCTGACTCTCCTACTTTTCATTCTCATTAACATGTTAGTGAAACTGTTAGATAAAGCAGTTTTCAATAAATAATTTTGAACCCAGTGATGTCATCAGTGGGTCTCTGTGCTTCTCTTAGCAATGCAGGTAGATCATGGTGAATACCTTACCTCGTTCCTTCCTATTCACCCCCCTCACTGACATGTCAGCGAAAACGTTCAGTAAGAACTAGGGATGAGCCGAACACCCCCCGGTTCGGTTCGCATCAGAACATTCGAACGGAACGCAAATTTCGAACGAACGTTAAAACCCCATTGAAGTCTATGGGACTCGAACGTTCGAAATAAAAAGTGCTAATTTTAATGGCTAATATGCAAGATACTGTCCTAAAAAGGGTTTGGGGACCTGGCTCCTGCCCCAGGGGACATGGGTCAATGCCTAAAATGTTTTTAAAAACGGCCGTTTTGGCGGGAGCACTGATTTTAATGACGATTAAAGTGAAAAAAAAGTGAAATATTCCTTTAAATATGGTGCCTGGGGGGTGTCTGTAGTATGCCTGTGAAGTGCCACGTGTTTCCCGTGTTTAGAACAGTCCCTGCACAAAATGACATTTAACGTAAAAAAAGTCATTTAAAACTGCTTGCATTTTTAATGTAATATCTGATTCCGGCAATATGGATGAAAATCATTGAGAAAAATGGCATGGGTAGCCCTCCCTGCCCATTACAAGCCCCTTTGGGTCTTGTACGCATATTAAGGGGAACCCCGTACCCATATTAAAAAAAGGAAAGACGTGGGGCCCCCAGGCCCTATATACTCAGAACAGCAGTATACAGGCGGGAAGACGATGCGTTGGCAGCTGCTTTGCTAGTACCCTGAGACTGGGTGAGAGAGGATGAGGAGGATGAAGAGGGCTTGGTCATCCACTCTACCAAGTCTTCGGCATGATGCGGCTCAACACGTCCAGCTGCCGAAAAGAAGGACAAGCGTGTCATATGGCCACGTGCTGATGACAATGCACTGCGTCCATGACCAGCACTGTTGTCTTGCGCCTGTCTGCCTCTCCTTGTTGGCCTTCCAGATATGGTAATGGCCTGAAGGGTGATGGGAAAACCAGCAATTGGGTAGTGTATATTGTGCTGGAGGCACACAACACCCACTAACTCCTGCAGATGGCAGATGGCTCAATTAGAGAAGAGCTATGTAGGTGGATATAATGGTGTATAGTGCGCTCAGGGCATGCAGACAACACGCAAAATCTCCTACAACTGCCTGCAAGCTCTATTACAGAAGAGCAATATAGCTAGCTATATAGGTGGATATAATGGTGTATACTGCGCTCAGGGCACGCAGACAGCACCCACAAACTCCTGCAGATTGCTAACAGCTCAATTACAGAAGAGCAAGAACGCAAAATCGCCCGATAAACACCCACTAACTCCTACAGACGCCAACACACTACACAAGGCCGCCACGCTGGCGGCCTTTTATAGTGTGGGGCGTGTACTACACAGCCTGAGCTATGATTGGCCACAGGCATCCTGCCTGTGGCCAATCATGGCTCTCCTTGCTGCCGGCGCTGTGATTGGCCAAGCATGCGGGGTCACAGTGCATGCTTGGCCAATCATGAGCCAGCAATGCACTGCGATGGTGCAGTGCATTGTGTGCCGTGAGCCGAACGTGCGAACAGCTGATGTTCGAGTCGAACACGAAGCTCATCCCTAGTAAAAACATTCTATTTTTATTAAATACATTTTTTTTTACTATCCAGTGATGTCATCACTGGGTCTCTGTGCTTTTATGTGTAATGCAGGCAGATCGTGGCTGGTGGGGGGGTTCGGGAGGATGGGGGGGCTGCAGGGTGCTTCCTAAAAACCTCACAGCACCTCTTTACTCCTCTCAAAAGTCCTCAGTCCTTATGCAAAATAGTGGGCTGGCTCTTGGGAGGATATATGCAAATATCCACCCCCCCCCCCCCCCCCACAGAGTGCTGCTGACCCAGTATAATACTTACCTTTTCCTTCATTCCTTCAGAAACTGTCCCCACCAGGTCCTCTTCTTTCTGTGCTACACCATTCCCCCTTCATCGCTATAGAGAGCTCTACTCATGGTGGCCTCCATTGGTCCTGCACAGTACGGCTCTCCCAATAAGAATAAATAGGGAAGAGACACATATTTAGTAGCAGGTCTGTGTTCCTCTGGGGTGGAGCAGCACATTGACGATAGAAGTTTTTTGTTCCTCTGGGGTGGAGCAGCACAGTGAAGATAGAAGATTTGTGTTCCTCTGGGGTGGAGCAGCACAGTGAAGATAGAAGGTCTGTGTTCCTCTGGGGTGGAGCAGCACAGTGAAGATAGAAGATTTGTGTTCCTCTGGGGTGGAGCAGCACAGTGAAGATAGAAGGTTTGTGTTCCACTGGGGCAGAGCAGCACAGTGAAGATAGAAGATTTGTGTTCCTCTGGAGCGGAGCAGCACAGTGAAGATAGAAGGTTTGTGTTCCTCTGGGGTGGAGCAGCACAGTGACGATAGAAGGTCTGTGTTCCTCTGGGGCGGAGCAGCACAGTGAAGATAGAAGGTTTGTGTTCCTCTGGACCGGAGCAGCACAGTGACGATAGAAGGTCTGTGTTCCTCTGGAGCAGAGCAGCACAGTGAAGATAGAAGGTTTGTGTTCCTCTGGACCGGAGCAGCACAGTGACGATAGAAGGTCTGTGTTCCTCTGGGGTGGAGCAGCACAGTGAAGATAGAAGGTCTGTGTTCCTCTGGGGTGGAGCAGCACAGTGAAGATAGAAGGTCTGTGTTCCTCTGGAGCGGAGCAGCACAGTGAAGATAGAAGGTTTTGTGTTCCTCCGGAGCAGAGCAGCACAGTGAAGATAGAAGGTTTTGTGTTCCTCCGGAGCAGAGCAGCACAGTGAAGATAGAAGGCTTTTGTTCCTCTGGGGCGGAGCAGAACAGTGAAGATAGAAGGTTTGTGTTCCTCTGGGGTGGAGCAGCACAGTGAAGATAGAAGGTTTATGTTCCTCTGGAGCAGAGCAGCACAGTGAAGATAGAAGGTCTGTGTTCCTCTGGGGTGGAGCAGCACAGTGAAGATAGAAGGTCTGTGTTCCTCTGGGGTGGAGCAGCACAGTGAAGATAGAAGGTTTATGTTCCTCTGGAGCAGAGCAGCACAGTGAAGATAGAAGGTCTGTGTTCCTCTGGGGTGGAGCAGCACAGTGAAGATAGAAGGTTTATGTTCCTCTGGAGCAGAGCAGCACAGTGAAGATAGAAGGTCTGTGTTCCTCTGGGGTGGAACAGCACAGTGAAGATAGAAGGTTTGTGTTCCTCTGGGGTGGAGCAGCACAGTGAAGATAGAAGGTCTGTGTTCCTCTGGGGTGGAGCAGCACAGTGAAGATAGAAGGTCAGAGCAGCACAGTGAACATCGCTGGAACAGGAGCCAATGCAAGTATCAGATGAGATCAGCAGCATTGAAAGGCCTTTTTAGTGGTTTTTCGGGTTAATACATGGTTCCCAAAGATTTTTTTCAGTTGAAGTTTTTTTTGTAATTTCTTTTTAATTGCAAAAAAAATAAAAAATACAAAAACAAATTCATAAATAAATGAAAAAAAAAACATAAAAGAAACAGCAGCATGTGCCACTGTCATTTTTTTTCCTGAGAACAAAACACCCAACACACAAAAAACACATTCAATCTCCAGGATTTCTTTTCCGTTCTTTTTTTTTCTTTTTTTTTTAAAGGTAAAATAGGGAGAAATAGATAAAGAAATTGAAAGAAACAAACAAATAAAAGCATTTTATGGATACAGTAAAAAAAAATGATTTTACTTATTTTTGCTGACTAAAAAAATAAAATAAAATAAAAAAGTCAAATATTATTAAAATGTAATTAGAATGATAAAAAAGATATAATGCATAATGATCGAAATTAAAAGTATAATAAAATAAAAAATATAATTTATTTTGCACAAATGGCTATATCAGCCGTAATATTAAAGCCGAACGTCAGGCAGAAGATATCTTCAGCTCCGCATTTATTAATACCATCTTGAATGTATTTTTTTGCATGGCCAAGGAAGGTCTACATAAAGGTCAAGGCAGAATATCTGATTTTTATGGGGCCCAGAAGCACAGGTGGCTACAAAGTAATTTATGCGGGGAAAAAAAGCATTTCACAAACACATTTGGATGAAATTAAAGCAATTGTAAACCTTTAATTTCTTTCTAAAATAACAAACATGTTATACTTATATGCTTTATATAATTACATAGTCAGTCTGGCTGAAAAAGACCATTTAGTTCAACCAATAGAAGGAAAACAATATAATAATAATAATAATAACAATATACACATTATGTAATGGTACTGCACAGATAGGCCCCGAACCTCCTCTTCTGGGGACTCCTCTTCTCCACCTGCCCCCATAGCAAACCGCTTGGCAAGGAGGTAGACATGCTAGCTCATTCCAGAGTCGGGCTGTGTGTATCGATAGACACACACAGCCAGACTCGGCCCCACCCCTCCTCACAGGATTATTTGACTGACAACAGCTGGAATCTCAGAGCCAGTGACAGGGGAGAGCCAGAACCAGCACTGCTGCAGATGGGTACCGCATTGATCCGGGGCTCAGGTAAGTACATAGGGGGTTGAGGAGCAGGTTTTGCAGGATCAGGGTTAACTTCCTCTCTAAATAGTCCATCTGGAGCCAGAAACTGTGGGTGTGCTCCCGCATGCGTGAACGTGTGTGTGCGTATGTACATTCCTGTGAGCCAGACGGTCACACTCCTTTCTATAAGCGATGTGCCTATGCTAATTTCTATGAGCAATGTTATGAGCATGCGCATATACATGTCTCAGTCACCCTACTGGAATTCATTTACACCCCACTTACACCTATCCTGGTGGTTCCATAACATTCACACCTCCTATCCTGGTGGTTCCATAACTTTTTCACCTCCCATCCTGGTGGCTCCATAACTTTCACACTTCCTATCCTGGTGGCTCCATAACTTTCATAACTCCTATCCTGGTGGCTCCATAACTTTCACATCTCCTATCCTGGTGGTTCCATAACTTTCACATCTCCTATCCTGGTGGCTCCATAACTTTCACATCTCCTATCCTGGTGGCTCCATAACTTTCACATCTCCTATCCTGGTGGCTCCATAACTTTCACACCTCCTATCCTGGTGGTTCCATAACATTCACACCTCCTATCCCGATGGTTCCATAACTTTCACACCTCCTATCCTGGTGGTTCCATAACTTTCACATCTCCTATCCTGGTGGCTCCATAACTTTCATACTTCCTTTCCTGGTGGTTCCATAACTTTCACACCTCCTATCCTGGTGGCTCCATAACTTTCACACTTCCTATCCTGGTGGCTCCATAACTTTCACACTTCCTATCCTGGTGGCTCCATAAATTTCACATCTCCTATCCTGGTGGCTCCATAACTTTCACATCTCCTATCCTGGTTGCTCCATAACATTCACACCTCCTATCCTGGTGGTTCCATAACTTTCACATCCCCTATCCTGGTGGTTCTATAACATTCACACCTCCTATCCTGGTGGTTCCATAACTTTCTCACCTCCCATCCTGGTGGCTCCATAACTTTCACACCTCCTATCCTGGTGGCTCCATAACTTTCACATCTCCTATCCTGGTGGCTCCATAACTTTCATACCTCCTATCCTGGTGGCTCCATAACTTTCACATCTCCTATCCTGGTGGCTCCATAACTTTCATACCTCCTATCCTGGTGGTTCCACGACTTTCATAGTGTGAATATCATATATGCCAGCAGCAGAAGTCGAACAGGGGTGCCCATTTATATCAGACGGTGGGGGGGTGCAGCTTGGCATCATTGCCCTGAGCACTGGGTGACCTTGGCCCCGAACCGCTAACTACCCCATATGTAAAGCAGGGAAAGTATTTTCAGCTCCATGCTCTTGCAGCACATCGTGTATCTCATAGGTAAACAGAACGAAGGTCACAAGAGAAGACCTGATATTGTGCGGCTCTGAATCTTGCCAAATTCCTTTTCCCATCTGTCTTCAAAGGTACATTCAATCTATGTATCACAGTCATTTTTGGCGTAGTATCAGGTCCACACGGCCCTCTGGATGGCTAACCGCACTCTCTCTCTCTCTTTTCGCCGCTCTGGTGCACCAAAGCGTCTGAGGCTGTTGAATGTCTGTACACAGTTTTAGGCCATGCCGGGGGAACAAGGCCATCATTTATAGGTGCTGTGTAGTGCTGATGTAGCACTGACCCCCGCAGGAGCTGTGTTAATTATTGGCGGGATCTCCCGCCGCTCTCCTGTAGTGACCCTTTCCGCTAGTGGACCCATCAATACACTGACACAGCAATTGCGCTTAAGTCACTTTGATAATTTTGTAGTTTATTTGCTCAAAATACTTGTGGAGAGAGTGTTAGGAGCACACCCAAAAAATAGCAAAAAGAAACGAGGACTTCTCATGTCACAAAAATGCATAGCGGCTTTTTTTTCTTTAGTAGTGGCCTCCCAGTAGTAATAAAGTTGATGGCAGCCCTAATGTTTCCGTAGCAGCCTACCAGTTACAAATCAATCCTTTAAGAACAGCTTGGCGGCCCTAACATTTTAGTAGCAGCCTTCCAATAGATATTATTGGTTCTATAACCCCCTGCTATCAGTCATAGGTACCCTAAAGAGTATTGAGGTCTCCATGCAGTGTCCATTCAGCCGAGGCTTCCCCCAAGCTCTCCTGGACATTCTGCTCTGAAGATTCTCCAACAGTTTGCCTTATTCCTGATCCTCTAGGCCCTAAAACAGACCATCTAAGATATAGCTTGGGTCTTGGAACAGGTCCCCAACTGGAACCAGGCCCCAAGAAAAAGACTGCTCCCCACAATAAAGTTGATGGTGGCGGCCTTAATTTTTCAGTAGCTGAGTCCCAGTTACAAATAGATCCTTTAAGAGAAGCCTGGCGGCCCTAATATTTTAGTAGCAGCCCCCCAATAGGAATTGGTTCTTTAACCCTATGCAAGCAGTCACAAGGAGTTGAGTATTGATGTCTCCGTTCAATGTCCATTCAGTAGTGGCTTCCTCTAGGCCAGTGATGGTGAACCTCGGCACCCCAGATGTTTTGGAACTCTATTTCCCATGATGCTCATGCACTCTGCAAGTGTAGTGGAGCATCATGGGAAATGTAGTTCCAAAACATCTGGGGTGCCAAGGTTCGCCATCACTGCTCTAGGCTTTCTTGGGCATTCTTTGGCATAACGGACTCCTCTGAAGATGCACCAACAGGTAGCCATCTTGCTGATCCTCTTGGCCCTAAAACTAGCCATCTTACATATTTTTGGCCCTGAAACAGGCCCCCCAGATGGGACTTGGCCCCAAGTAAAAGACCCCTCCTCACAATTAAGTTGATGGTGGCCCTAATGTCTTAGTAGAAGCTTCCTAGTTGCAAATATATGCTTTTAAGAGAAGCCTGGTAACCCTAATATTTTAGTAGCAACCTCCCAAAAAGATTTTTACTTCTCTAACCCCATGCAAGCAGCCACAGGTAGAGCTGAGTACTGAGGTCTTCATGCAATATCTATTCGGCAGCGGCTTCCCCCAAGCTCTCCCGGACTTTCTTCAGCATAGCGGACTCCTCTGAATATGCTTCAACTGATGGCCTGATCCTCTAGGCCAGTGATGGCGAACCTTGGCACCCCAGATGTTTTGGAACTACATTTCCCATGATGCTCATGCACTCTGCAGTGTAGTTGAGCATCCTGGGCAATGTAGTTCCAAAACATCTGGGGTGCCAAGGTTCACCACCACTGTTCTAGGCCCTAACACAAGCCATCTTACATATCTAGGGTCCTGGAACAGGCCCTCAGCTTGGCCCCAGGAAGACGACCCCCCCCCCCTCACAATGACATTCTCTCCAAGCAGCAACCTGGAAGGGTAGGACCCTTCTAGAAGGTTGTTCTTCTTATTTACCCTCTCCTCTAGCTCGCATCATTGAAATAAAACTCTGAAGGTTCAAGCTAGAAAAATTTTAAGTAAACGCAATGTCCAATTTTCATTTAATGTGTGCAGAAATCGCACGGAAATAATCGAATAAAAAAAAATGTGCATTCTCAGAAGCAAAGAACAACTCTAAACTTCCTCTTCTATGGCAGTATTTAGCTACGTTTGCCTTTGTGGCCCGAGGATTTTCGTACAAGTCTATACCCTTCCGACTACATCATGATATGCAAAAAAATTGAACGATCGGACGTCCGATTTTCTCATAGTGCGTACCAGGGCCGGATTAAGAGCATCATGTGCTTGGTGCTGAGGATTTTGGTGGGCCTTTTACTGGGCACCCTTCTGCTTTCCAAGAGCCTGTGCTGGCGTGCGCCCAAACTCAAAAGTGCATAACACTAGGGAAGCCTGGCATTTGATTTGCCAAAGTTTCTGTAAGGGCCGTGCATTGGCATGCACTCTGAGCTAAAAGAGTGCAGCTGTGCAGGCCTAACACTATGGAAGCCCCAGACTTCTGTAAGAGCCCTGCATTGGCGTGCCCCAGGCTTCTGTTAGGACTGCTCATGCAGTGCCCATAATCAATCCCACCACCCTGCCCAGGCGGTGCATGTGGAATGCAGGGCCCGTCAGGGGAGATCTCTTCCCGTTGACCCATTGCTTTCCATGTCCTTTTTGGGTGGCTGGGCCTATATTAAGGTAGGGGCCTGGAGCTGCAGATCCAATAGCCCCTACGTGAATCCAGCCCTGGTGCGTACTAGACTTAAAAGGTTGTTATTTGTCAGCTTTCATTCACCAACAAATCTTTTTTTCTGTAGGACCGGAGGTCTCCAAATGAAGAAAAAAGTTATTATTGCAGTAAAACCTTCTAAGCAGGCCCGGACTGGACATAGGGAGCCCCGAGGCAGTGGCGTATCCAGGGTCTGGCAGATATGGCAAGTGCCATGGATGCCCTATGAAGGGGGCACTCCTGAGTGGCTGGGCAACAAGGCACTTACAGAGTTCTCTTCTTAAAACGGCCCTGGTATCGCTCACTGTCAGCCTGGGGTGGGATCCTGGCTGGCGGAGGTTACCTCAGGTCGTTAACCCATGGCCCCTTGGCTCGCTGCCCAAACTGGTTGCTAGCCACGACCCACCTGTTTTGACAGGGGCGCAGTTTCAGTGCTTGCCATAGGCGCCATGTTCACTAGATACGCCCCGGTGGGAACGCCAGGCCTCAGAATCTGATCCAATGGGCCGCTCAGCCTAAAATGCCTGTGCCTTTGATTTTTGTCCCAGTCCGGGCCTGCTTCTAATGCCTTGTACACACGATCAGACAATCCGGTGGAAAAGTCCGCCGGACAATCCCGCCGTGTGTGGGCCGCGCGGCCCCCCCTTCCCCAAGGCACCACCCCCATATTGAGGGCACGAGGGGGGGGGGGCGCTCGCTCGTCCCCACCCCCTTTCCTGGCCGGCCGGGTAACACGCTCGAATAAGGGTCTGATATGGACCTGGGGGGGACCCCCACGCCGATTTTTCAGCGTAGGGGTTCCCCTTTCAGTCCATACCAGGTGACGGGGCCAGCGACGCCTCCTTCTCTGGCCCCGGCTACCTGGAGACGCGCTTAAAATGAGCGGACTTTCCTCCGCGTGTGTGGGGGCGAGTCCGTTCATTTCAAAAGTACGGCGGATAGTCCGGCGGACTTAGTACCCCGTATTAGTCCGCTGAAAAAGTGCCGTATGTGGGCAAGTAGCCCGTTCGGAAAGTCCGCCGGATAGTCTGATACGTGTGTGCGCGGCATTAATGAAAGTCACCAGACAGGACTCCCATCCGTTACATATTCCATTTTTTTTTTCCGGGGCGACCTTCGGTAAATGCCGCGAATGCCAAATTCTCCCCGCCGCGCGAGCGATCAGAGACGGAGAAAAACCCGCAGCGTTTTGTCTTCTCCGTTCCAGGATCCGTGTTCCCCTCTCTCCTATCGGAATGTAGCTGCTCTGTGTTTAATGCAAATCTATATGTTGGCGTGATGTAGAACATGAAAAGTGACACGCGTGCGGAGAACACATCCGTAAAAATGGTAAAAAAAATAAAAAAAATAACAGAAGGATGACTGACAGAACAAAGCGCGCGGAAGGCACGGAGCGAATCTAACCCACTTTTACATCTAAGAAAAATATTTGCCTGCGGGGGAAAAATATTAATTAGTTTGTCTACATGCAAAGAGATAAGTCTGCGCGATGGATCCATCAAAAAGGGGCCCCGGAATAAATAGCGGAATGGAAATTGTGTGCAAATTGACAGTAAACTTGGCAATCGGTGAAAGGGTAAACAAGTTAGCTTGGCATTCAAAGCGCTTGGAAATCACAGACGCTGTCAGCCGGCATCTGCGCCCACATTCCCCCTATTTGACGGAAATTAACATTTTCGCTGAAATCTTTCCTGCATCCTAAAGATTTCCTTCCTCCCTCATTAATTATTTTAATTGCGGATTTACCGGCTTTTCGTGTAAACATCATAAAAAAAGAGACGCGAGGTCCACTTATTTATTTGTAATCACCGAGGGGATCTGCCGGAATACACCTCTAGAATTCGATCTCTGCTATGAATGTGGAAGAATTTAGCGCTGATGAATACAGAGATACAGAGGTGACTAGTAGATCTGGTCTGCTTGTAGGCGGGGGGGTATCAGGATTTCATAGCTCTCAACTGTCCAGGATTTGTCGGAACTGTCCCGGATTTGGAGAGACTGTCTCGGATTTGGAGGGACTGTCCCGGATTTGGAGAGACTGTCTCGGATTTGGAGGGACTGTCCCGGATTTGGAGAGACTGTCTCGGATTTGGAGGGACTGTCCCGGATTTGGAGAGACTGTCCCGGATTTGGAGAGACTGTACGGAATTTGGCGGGGGGGGTGTCAGGATTGCATAGCTCCCAACTGTCCCGGATTAATCCATTTCTGGGGTACCGGACGGTGGATGTACTAACTTTTTGAGGGTCCCTTTATCGCGGTGGTCTTGGTTAAGGCTTGCACAACCCCTGAAGAAGCCACCTGGCGAAACATGTCGGGATAAGTGTGTATAGACTCGGTTGGCTTCTTTGGACCCCACTGCCATTAAACAAGCTTGTGAAATTGTTTTTTATATTTTGTATCTTAATAAAATTGTTATATTTTTTTTTACTAAATACGACATTGTTTTTGTATTACAATTAATTCAGTTACCATTGTACTCTTCAGGCACCGTGAAAATCCCTACCTTCTTTTCTGTATCATAATAAAAATGTCAGCATTGCCTAAATTTTTCCTATCTCTTTCAAACTCTACCCATTCATATACCCCCAGAATTCTTTAAACAGACTAATAAGATGATAACAGAATTCATTTGGGCCCATAAAAGGCCCAGAATTCAATGCCGTTTCATGACAATGCCTAAACAATATGGGAGGGTAGCGGTACCAGATATGCAGAAATATTATCAGGTGGCTCATATGGCGCGACTAGTAGACTGGTGTAGGCATGCAAGCTCTAAAATACGGCCAAAGATCGAGCAACCGCAGTGTGAGGTCCCTTTGCGTCGTGCCGTTTGGTGCTTTGGAGGCCAGAGTTCGGTTCTCAAAAAGCACCCAACCTTGGGCCCAACCCTGCCTATTTGCTCCGGAATATGCTCCGCCACTTTATTATTGTAGCACTGACCCCCGAAAGAGCGGCTGGTTTTGTTGGGCTTACTGTTTACCTTGCACTCTTACCGAGCAGCCAGCCTCGTGCAAGGCCCTCTTCTGAAGAGTCTTCCCCCGGTTGCGTTTTGAGTTGCTGGGCCTCTCCAAACCCGAGACGGCACAGGACCACCTTGAAATCCTCCTTCCAGTTACTATGCCTCGGACTAGCCAGTCCCGAGACTCGGAAACGGATGATCCGCACCCCAGGCCATGAGGGCCTCTGGGGGCTGGTCAAGACCATGGATTCAGAACATACTTCTGGACCGGAAACCCAGAACCACGTGACCTCGGCACCTTAAGTACCCTCTCCCGGAATACACAGCGAAACAACGCACCCGCTGATTGGCTGCGAGAGAGAGATTGGTACGCAATGCGTCCAACCAGACTGCGTTCCAATGCCAGTCAAAGGTGATACCTACACCTAAGACCAGGCAGAACATAGTACAGCCCAGCCAAACCGATGCCAAGACCACAATTTAGTGAAATTAACCCCAAGACCCAACTATAGTCTTAGGAAAAAACTAAATTTACAAAACATAGCGCATGCTCTTCAGGAGCCCGGCGCTACACAATCATCTGTCAACTCCCCCCTATACCCTATTGTAGGGAATCCTCGTTTCCCTCCAGGACTACAGGAGGGACCCTTCAGGAAACTTTTAGACTCACGGTGTTATCAGGCCTCGTGTTTTATACAAATAGCGACTGGGACATGGCCCTCATTACCTCAACTAACATCATCCAACCACTTTTTCTGTCTTGACTTCTGGAGTGGAGCTCAGTTGCGACATTTCCCTAACACTCTCCCACCTCCGGACAGATTTCAACAAACATTGACACCCTTAGAACAATTATGTGAGGGGACGGGGCCTTTCTCTCACTCAATTTCGCAAATGTATGCACTACTGGTTGCCCCCCAAGAGGATTATGTCCCTCCATATATATAAGTGTAGCACTGACCCCAGAAGGAGCGGTTGATTTTATTGGGCTTACCGTTACCTTCTTCTCCTCGTACACATCTAGGGGTTCTCGAGGTAGATGACCCAAAAACTGCAGAGACTGACGCCAGATACACTTGAAGGGAAGTGGATCTGGAGTCCAAAAATTGTTAACAACGCAGTCTCTCAATGTAGGGTTAGAGGGTTTAGGTGGGAAAATCTGGGTACTCTAAAGCCCCATACACACTATTAGTTTTTCTGCTGAGTTTTTCCTTCAGGTTTACCAAAACTACGTAGTGAAAGGCCTACCTGATTACTTACACATTGAAACTCCTAAGGTTTGACCTCATATTATATGGTTTTGGTAAATCTGAAGGAAAATCTCAGCAGAATAACTGATAGTGTGTATGGGGCTTTAGTGCTAGTATGAAAAAAAAGAGTCTCTCGTATCAGTAAATCCAGAGAATAGCCATTCACAGATGGATTTTCACCCTTATGGATAGTCCTTCTCTCACCATGCCTAGCAACCAACAGGGAGCTCAGATCAAGAACAAGTCTCTGCCACAGACTTGATGTAGGTCACCTTGGAAAACTGAAAATTTGTAGAGCCCTCGTATGGGACCAGTATCTTCCATCCGGTCCGGTGATACCACGCGAGATTGGATTCACTTGGGTCTTTCAACTTGTCCAGGCTCTTGATGAGAAGCCAACCCTTGCGTAGCCTTCTCCCGAAGAGTCCTCCCCTGGATACCTTCACAAGTTGCTGGGCCTCTCCACTTGCTGAGATGGCACCATGTGTGCCACCCCTCTCCGCCAATCCCTCCACGGGCTCCCATTGAATGTCTGCCACCCCTCTCCACCAATCCCTCCACTGGTCCCCATTCAATGTCTGCCACCCCTCTCAACCAATCCCTCCACTGGTCTCTATCCATTGTTTGCCACCCCCCTCCGCCAATCCCTCCACTGGTCTCTATCCATTGTTTGCCACCCCTCTCCGCCAAATCCCTCCACAGGCTCCCATTGAATGTCTGCCACCCCTCTCCACCAATCCCTCTACTGGTCCCCATTCAATGTCTGCCACCCCTCTCAACCAATCCCTCCACTGGTCTCTATCCATTGTTTGCCACCCCCCTCCACCAATCCCTCCACTGGTCTCTATCCATTGTTTGCCACCCCTCTCCGCCAATCCCTCCACTGGCTTCCGATCACCCAGTGATTGAATTCAAAATACTAACCACAACATACGAAGCCATTCACAACTCTGCCCCGAGCTACATCACCAACCTTGTCTCCAAATATCACCCAAACCACCCTCTCAAGACTTCCTACTCTCAAGCTCCCTTGTCTCCAGGACTTCTCCAGAGCCTCTCCCATCCTCTGGAACTCACTAACTCCACTGGCCCGGCTATCCCCTACTCTTGCTACGTTCAGACAATCCCTAAAACTCATCTCTTCAGGGAAGCCTATCACGCCTCCAACTTATCTTCTACTACTTCCATCAGCTCATTCTCCACAGTTACGACCTTTGGTACCACCTGCCCCCACCCTATTAGATTGTAAGCTCTTCTGAGCAGGGCCCTCTTAATTCTCTCGTATCTCATGGTATTGTATCTGTATTGTCTCCCTTTTATATTGTAAAGTGCTGTGTAAACTGTTTGCGCTTTATAAATCATGTATTATAATAATAATAATAATAATACAGTTGTATATAAAATGTACTATTTATCTTTCAAAAAGTGTTTCCCAGTGCTAAACCTTTCATCCAATTTCCAAATTGCAGCATTTGTAAATTCCAGAAGCCAATATAAAGGAATAATAGGGGTAAAAAAAAAAAATCACTTGTGGGTTTAATTGTTAATTTTTGGGGTATAATTCTCCTTTAAGGGGTGCAGCAGGGGGTGTGTCCTGTTCCTACATACTTTAGCTTATAGGTGTCCCTCGTTCCCATCTCAAAAAGTTGGGGGGGTGTGGGGTTGTGTGGTGGAAGTCATCTCCTCCATGTTTCCCTGCTGGTTGGGTGCCAAGCGAGGGTCACATGAGAGGCCTACCCTGGGGGGGGGGGGGTTCTTTTGGGTTAGGCTAGGCACCTGATCACTTTACCACACATGGTGTACCTTTACTTTCCTACCATTTTTATCAATGCCCTCCTGGGACAAGGCTGAGGCTGCCGTGTGGAATACTCAACCTTAAGGCGGGCCTCTGCTGGTAGAGATGAGCGTACAGCATGTACAATTGCACCATAACTGTTCTCCAGTTAATGTTCGGGTCCCGGTGGCAATATACACCTTCTCTGTACCTTGCATTTAGGGGGGACATGCTGAGCCCACATCCACCTGTCCAGCGTTTTCCACCACAGTAGTAATGGGCCCCATCTTGGGCGAGCTCCACACATGCACTCAACTTAACTCTTGAACTTCCGTATCTCTGTACAGGACGGGAACCTCTAGGGTGCAAATCCTCTCCTGTTGCTCTGGAAGACAGAGTGCTGGCAGGAGGAATGCCGAAAACATCTCCCTCGCTGCAACAGGCACACGTTACCGACAGGCTCCCCTGCCCTC
This sequence comes from Lithobates pipiens, assembly GCA_037367395.1. Taxonomy (NCBI): domain Eukaryota; kingdom Metazoa; phylum Chordata; class Amphibia; order Anura; family Ranidae; genus Lithobates; species Lithobates pipiens. The sequence goes on from JAZDVW010002040.1 coordinate 194,528, forward strand.
TGCCTATCCATAATAGTTAATGTGCTTCCACTGTGAAGGCCTTCGAGATTTAGAGTAAGGGCCGGTTCACACTGCAGGCGAGGCGAGGCGACTCCGACTTGCCTCGCCGCGACCTGCCGCGACCTCAGCGGCAACTTGCAGATGACTTCTGTATAGAAGTCAATGCAAGTCGCCCCGAGGTCGCCCAAAAGTAGTACAGGAACCTTTTTTCTGAGTCGGAGCGACTCGGGTCGCTCCTCTCAGAACGGTTCCATTGTACAGAACGGGGGCGACTTGCGAGAGCGAGGCGAGGTGAGTCGTGTCGCCTCGCATCGCCCGCTGTGTGAACTGGCTCTTAGGACTACAGAAAATACTGAGGTGCTATGAAGTGGCTCGGCAGCTTACGCATGTATTTGCAAATGTGTGCAAACTAAACCCCTGTTTTTAGGGCATACTGGTAGACAGGATGATTTGGTTTAGAAAGGACAATTCGGTTGGTTGCAGGCTAGCTGGTGAGTTGAGCTGAGAATTTCTTTGGTTTTGTCTTGCATGCGTCGTCCTTCCATGTGCTCCTTGCTGCAAAGGCCAGTTATAGGCGAGGGCAGTGGACATTTGTTTGTTCTGTTACCCTAGGTAACCACTTGCGTCTTCACACTGCCTTATCACTGAACTAATGTCTTCGTACCCCCAGTACCTTAGTGACCTGAACCACAGGATGGTGACGGTTACTTGCATTACACCGCTTTTAGTAACTTCAGACCAGGCAGGAACAAGGTTTCAAAACTCTGGTTGAAAAAGTGCAAAGAGTATAATAAAGGCCAACATTCAGAGATATAATTCTTTCCTACATCCCTAACCCTAACTTAGGCTATGTGCTGCCCCTGCATACCTACAAAGGTAGTGTCCATGTAATTACAGAGTCAATCAGAGGCATTCTCCGGCAACTGGTGTTTTCGGGGCGAACTGCAAGTTCTGATGACTTTACATTCAGGTAGTAGTGAATGATATTCTACTGCTCCTCGCAGGCGTTGCTCTCCTCCTCACTCCCTTACTGGCCTTGGACCTCTCTGCTTGGTAAATCACTACAATTGGAAGGACATCTGGGGCCCATGCTGCTCAAGAACAGGCTAAGAGCACCGCAGGGGAGGGGTGTTGGAGGTAACAATTAAAATCAATAGCATGGTCTGGAACAGTTAGGTGAAGGCTGCATGATGCAATGCTTGACCATACTCGAATTGAAGAGCCACCTGGGCCACTGCTTATTCAGTTGTAGCTGACACCAAAATTCCCAGTGTTGGAGCCTAGCATGATCAGTGACGTCACCCTCTCAATCAAGTGACACCGCTTGGGACTATTGGCCACTAGGGCCGAGTACTTCATTGTGGTAGGAGGCCACATGCTCACCATACCCAGAAGCACCAGATATTTTACAACAGTCACAATGAAATAAAAAGTGGCAGGGGGCGCTGGAGAGTCAGGTGATAGAGACTTTAAACACTGTCACTTTGCCTGAATGGGCAAATAATTATTTTTACTGTTCTATGAAGAGGGTCAGACCTACCATTAGGTAGAGTAAGCTCACGCCAAAAAAAGGCAGGAGGTGGATTTTCCCTGAATAGTTGTTTGCACATTTATTTGTCCATTACCAGTAGGAAATAGGATGGGGGTTTGAGTTCCCGGTGACACAAGGTGTTCTCCTCTCTTTTCAACGAGCAAACCAAATGGTCTGTTTGACCTCCCAACTGAACCTCCAGCTACTAGAAAGTCAGGTAGTTGTTACTACTCTCACTAAAGGGCTTGCTGGTTGCTGGTGCACCCCCGACCCCATTCAGCTCCTGGCTAGGAGATGGACAGGATATGGCCAATGATGTCAGCAAGCATCACTGCTCCTCTGTTTCTGCTGCTGGCCAGAGAATCTTCCAGCCGACATCTGAATCGGACAGGGGAAGTACCACCGGTTGCTAGGATGTTGGCAGACACCTGCTGCCACAGATCAGCTGCTGTGCTGATCTGTGTCTTACCTTTTACTGCTGTGATTCCTGTGGTTCCACATGCTTGTGTTCAGCTCTTGCTGCACACAGCATCTATGGGTGTCGCCGGCTTCACCTGTTGCCCTTTATATCCTTCCTTCCTGCTACTTCCCGTCCAGCCTCCCATGTGCTTCTCTATTTATATTCCTCTCAGACTGGTTCCTGGTTGCTTGAGCAACACTTGTTCCTGAGCACCCTATGTATAACCTGCTTAACCTGCCCCCTCATGAACTGATCTCTTGTGTACTGACTGCTACTGTATGTTGTCTGCTGCCCACCCTGACCTTGGCTCGCTATCCGGCTCTTCGTTGCTTCATCCATCCATCTGTGTCTGACAGTGTCTTCTAGTACTCTCCTCTGCGAGCAGGGTGAACCTGGGTGTCGTGAACAGGGGTCAGCACGCAGCTAAGCCCAAACCTTCGTGAGGGGGTCCCTGGCAGAATACCGTCTGGCCCTTAGATTCCACGTCCTGGGGGATCCCGCGTCACCTGCTCGCCTGTGGGCTCAGACCAGTAGCACAGTGACAGTTTACTCAAGCCATGAGCTCCTCAGAGAGTCAGCCACTGACTGAGGATCAAATGCAACATCTAGTTGAGAGACTTAACTCCCAGCAAACAAATCAAGAGCAAATAACGCTGTTTCTACAGGATCATACCTCCCGTCTGGATCGTCTGCAAGTCGCTGTAACTTCAGCTCCTTCGGCTCCTGCTTCTGCCTCATCAGCTCCTGTGTTACCTACTACACCTGGCAATCCCTGCTTGCACCTGCTGCCACCACCTAATTTTTCTGGCGACCCTGAGGCTTGTCGTGGCTTCATTAATCAGTGTTCCATCCACTATGAACTTTCCAGCCACCATTTTCCAACTGATCGCACCAAAGTCGCATATTTCATCTCTCTCCTTTCTGGTGATGTTCTATCTTGGGCCCCCCCACTCTGAGAACAATAAGATTCTATCACCTCCAACCTCCAGGCCTTTTTGGATGTATTCCGGAAAACCTTTGATGAGCCCGGCAGAGTGTCTTCTGCTGCTGGGCCCCTCCTTTGTCTTCATCAGCAAGGAATGACAGTCGGTCAATACGTAGTTAAATTCCGAAGGGAATAATGGGGCTCTTATTGCAACCTTCTGGCAAGGCCTATCTGAGCATGTAAAGGATGAACTCACTAGACGCACAATTCCTACCACTTTCAATGATTTCATCACATTGAGCATTCAAATAGACATTCGGTTCCAGGAGCGGGTCCTGGAGAAATCCAGATCCAGTCATCCCCCTGCTGGCCGTCCAGCACAGGTAGTCCAAAGACTTGTGGAACCCTCTCCATCTTCAACCTCAAACATTGGAAGAACCTATGAAGCCTGGGCGAAATCGCCTCACTCCAGAGGAAGGTGCCAGGTGCATGGGTTTGGGCTTGTGCCTTTATTGTGGAGATAAAAGACATCTTTTGAGCCCCTGTCCAGTTCGTCCGGAAAAACTCCAGGGTCTAGGTCACTTAGAGAGAGGTGATCTAGACCGGTCCTTTAACTCTGTTAGCTTTTCTCATTTCACCCTACCCATGTCTCTCCAATCAGGGCCGGTGCTACCACTAGGCAAACTAGGCAGCCGCCTAGGGCGCACTGCTGCCTAGGGGCGCCCGGCTGCTGATTTTCCTCTGCGTCTGGATGCTCTGCAGGCTGTAGCATGTAATTAACTCAGACCCAGGCAGCTGCTCCGTCCGACCGGTAATGTAATTAGAAGCGCATCACAGCACTGGAGCCCCAGCGCTAGAGGCAGCGGAGCCAATGCTTCCTGTATAGCACTGCCTCTTTTCACATGGGCAGGGCAAAGGGGGTGGAGTCTGGGGTGGAGCCAATGGGGCGGCAAAATTAGGATTCGCCTAGGGAGTCAAAAATCTTTGCACCAGCCCTGTCTCAAATGGGCTCAAAATGCCTATCAACTCTCTGCATACGTGGACTCTGGAGCAGCTGGGAATTTCATTGAATGATCTTTGGCTTCAGAGTTGGGCATTTCCTTTGTTGCCCTGGCTATACCCCTCTCCGTGACCACAGTAGATGGCTCCTTCTTGCCAATGAGCCCCATTCAGTTTATAACCCCTTCTATTGCTTTACGCATTGGGGTTTTACATGTGAGGAAATCTCTTTCCTAATTCTGCCTAAATCCTCCAGTCCCTTTATTCTGGGTCTTCCACGGTTGCAGAAACACTCTACTTATCTTGACTGGAACTCTGATCAAGTATTGGCTTGGGGTTCTCAGTGTCAGCAATGATGTGTTTCCAAGGTACTACCACCTCCCTCCTTTCCTCTGGCGGACACCTCCACAACTTCCATGTTGCCTTCCCAATATCAGTCCTTCTGAGATGTTTTCTGCAAAAAGTCCGCTGATTGCCTTCCCCCTCACAGAGACTATGACTGCTCCATTGATCTGTTACCAGGGACCTCTCCTCCCCGAGACTGAGTCTACCCTCTATCTACAGTGGTGTGAAAAAGTATTTGCCCCCTTCCTCATTTCCTGTTCCTTTGCATGTTTGTCACACTTAAGTGTTTCGGAACATCAAACCAATTTAAACAATAGTCAAGGACAACACAAGTAAACACAAAATGCAATTTGTAAATGAAGGTGTTTATTATTAAAGGTGAAAAAAAATCCAAACCATCATGGCCCTGTGTGAAAAAGTGATTGCCCCCTAAACCTAATAACTGGTTGGGCCACCCTTAGCAGCAACAACTGCAACCAAGCGTTTGCGATAACGTGCAATGAGGCTTTTACAGCGTCCTGGAGGAATTTTGGCCCACTCATCTTTGCAGAATTGTCCTAATTCAGTTACATTAGAGGGTTTTCGAGCATGAACGGCCTTTTTAAGGTCATACCACAACATCTCAATAGGATTCAGGTCAGGACTTTGGCTAGGCCACTCCAAAGTCTTCATTTTGTTTTTCTTCAGCCATTCGGTGGTGGACTTGCTGGTGTGTTTAGGATCATTGTCCTGCTGCAGAACCCAAGTTCGTTTCAGCTTGAGTACACGAACAGATGGTCGGACATTCTCCTTCAGGATCTCTTGGTAGACAGCAGAATTCATAGTTCTTTTTATCACGGCAAGTCTTCCAGGTCCTGAAGCAGCAAAACAGCCCCAGACCATCACACTACCACCACCATATTTTACTGTTGGTATAATGTTCTTTTTATGAAATGCAGTGTTCCTTCTACGCCAGATATACTTGGACACACACCTTCCAAAGAGTTCCACTTTTGTCTCATCGCTCCACAGAATGTTGTCCCAAAAGTCTTGGGGATCATCAAGATGTGTTGTGGAGAAATTGAGACGAGCTTTGATGTTCTTTTTGCTCAGCAGTGGTTTTCTCCTTGGAACTCTGCCATGCAGGCCATTTTTGCCCAGTCTTTTCCTGATGGTGGAGGCATGAACGCTGACCTTAACTGAGGCAAGTGAGGCCTGCAGTTCCTTGGACGTTGTTGTGGGGTCTTTTGTGACCTCTTGGATGAGTCGTCGCTGCGCTCTTGGGGTAATTTTGGGCGGCCGGCCACTCCTGGGAAGGTTCACCACTGTTCCATGTCTTCGCCATTTGTGGATAATGGCTCTCACTGTGGTTCGCTGGATTCCCAAAGCTTTGGAAATGGCTTTATAACCCTTTCCAGACTGATAGATCTCAATTACTTTCTTTCTCAATTGTTCCTGAATTTCTTTGGGTCTCGGCATGATGTGTAGCTTTTAAGGATCTTCTGGTGGACCTTACTGTGTCAAGCAGCTCCTATTTAAGTGATGCCTTGATTGTGAACAGGTGTGGCAATAATCAGGCCTGGGTGTGGCTAGAGAAATTGAACTCAGGTGTGGACAACCACAGTTATAGTATGTTTTAACAAGGGGGGCAATCACTTTTTCACACAGGGCCATGATGGTTTGGATTTTTTTTCACCTTTAATAATAAACACCTTCATTTACAAATTGCATTTTGTGTTTACTTGTGTTGTCCTTGACTATTGTTTAAATTGGTTTGATGTTCCGAAACACTTAAGTGTGACAAACATGCAAAGGAACAGGAAATGAGGAAGGGGGCAAACACTTTTTCACACCACTGTATCCCACAAACACAAGCCATGTCTGAATACATTCAGGAAAACCTGTAAAAGGGTTTCATCAGGAAATCCAACTCACCTGCCAGAGCTGGATTTTTCTTTGTAGGGAAAAAAGATGGTTCACTCCGTCCATGCATCGACTACAGGGGCCTTAATGCCATCACTGTGAAGAACCGATACCCTCTTCCTTTAATTTCGGAACTCTTTGACAGACTGCGAGGTTCTCATGTTTTTATCAAATTGGATCTTAGAGGGGCCTACAATTTAATAAGAATCCAGGAAGGAGGCGAGTGGAAGACCGCCTTTAACACCAGGGATGGACATTATGAATATCTTGTGATGCCCTTTGGCTTATGCAATGCTCCAGCTGTCTTCCAAAATGTGGTTAATGTGACCTTCTGTATGTCTGTGTTATTATATATCTGGATTATATTCTTATTTTCTCACCAGACTTACCTACCCATCGTCTCCAAGTGAAAGCTGTGCTACAGCGTCTACGGGACAATTGTCTATATGCTATATTGGAGAAATGCCTATTTGAACAAACACAAGTTCCATTTCTGGGCTATATAATCTCATCACAGGGCCTCCTCATGGAACCAACCAAACTTATGGCCATCTCTGAGCAGCCCCAGCCCTCTGGTCTTAAAGCCACCCAACGCTCTTTGGGCTTCACCAATTACTATCGCCAACTAATTCATAACTACTCCACCTTGGTGGCTCCTATTACATCTCTCACCCGCAAGGGTGTCAATGCCCGGCTCTGGTGCCCTGAAGCCATTGATGCTTTCCACAAACTCAAGGCAGCCTTCCTCTCCGCCCCAACTCTCCTATGTCCGGACATTACGAAACCCTTTTCTATGGAGGTTGATGCCTCTTCAGTAGGAGTCGGTGCCGTCCTACTCCAAGCTCAGAAGGGCAAGTCTCAGCCTTGTGGATTCTTTTACAAGAAGTTTTCTGATGGGCAAAAGAACTATACCATTGGGGACTGTGAACTACTGGCTATTAAACTAGTTCTTCAAGAATGACGACATCTTCTCGAGGGTTCTCCCCATTGTATTATGATCTATACTGATCATAAAAATCTGCAGTATTTACAATCCAGGAAACGCTTGAATACTTGGGTTCCTGCTACATGTCTCAACCCCATGTTCGTTGAACAGATTCCATCGGAAATTTCCCTCCAAGCCAGGGCCCCCAGACGTGTAGGGGGACCTCGTTAGCGGGGGGGGGAGGGGTTTACTGGCACAGATCAGCTGCGGTGCTCATCTGTATCTTACCTTTTACTGATGTAGGTCGGCTGATTCCTGTGGTTCCACATGCTCCTGTTCTGCTCTTGCTGCACTTAGCATCTATGGGTGTCGCCGGCTTCACCTGTTACCTTTTATATCCTTCCTTCCTGCTACTTCCTGTCCAGCCTCCCATGTGCTTCTCTATTTAAATTCCTCTCAGACCAGTTTCTGGTTGCTTGAGCAACACTTGTTCCTGAGCACCCTGCGTGTAACCTGTTTAATCTGACCCCTCGTGAACTGATCTCTTGTGTACCGACTCGGCTAGTTCTCCTGATTACGTTGTCTGCTGCCTACCCTGACCTTGGCTCGCTATCTGGCACTCCGTTGCTTCATCCATCCATCCGTGTCTGACAGTGTCTTCTGGTACTTTCCTCTGCGAGCAGGATGAACCTGGGGGTCGTGACCTGGGGTCAGCATGCAGCTAAGCCCAAACCCTTATGAAGGGGTCCCTGGCAGAATACCAGCTGGCCCTTAGATTCCATGCCCTGGGGGATCCCGCGTCACCTGCTTGCCTGTGCGCTCACACCAGTAGCACTGTGACACCTGCGTTCTAGCAACCGAGTCCAAAAGGAGGGTTCAGAGGGTTGTATTGACTTTGATTCAGTTTGCAGCCCACGCACGTTCGTCTAGGAGGATTACAGTTTTCTCATATAATAACCCTATTTACACAATCTCACAATATTCTGAGTGAGGAAAAAAAAGAATCCTCCTCCTTGCAAAAGGTTGTTAGTCTGAACATCAAAGGTTGTTTGCCTATAGACTCCAGAGATGGGAATTGGACCTTGATTATGGGGATCTGTTGGGAAGGGTGACACCGTCTTTATGTAGGTTGGCAGAACTGTGAATACTGATGGGGGGTTCTCATTGTTAGAGTCCCTGAGAAATATATGAATTTAGCATTTAATTTCAAGGACCAGGAAAAGCATAAAAGAGCAGAGTAGAGTAGAGTGAGTCTGGTCCTCTTTATAGGTGCAGGTGATTGTTTTGTGTCTGGGGAAGATGTCTCTTTCTACCAATTCAACATTTTAGGTTGAAAACAGAGGAATTTGTATGTTTAAATAATTAAATACACTAAGTGCCATCCCCTCTGGGGGGGTTCTTAGATAAAGGCATAGAACCCTGGTGCCCACCCCGCAGGCCCTTTGGCACCTTTTATGCAGCCCTCAGGGCCCCCTTACAGACGCCAATCTGTGTTTCTCCCTATTACTTTGTTATAATAGTGATTTCTTACAGCCTTGTGTAATGTGTCTCCAGTCTATAATTGTCTCCTTAAGGTCTGCCCTGAAGTACTGTGAGCCCAGCCACTTTGTCCTGGAGTACTGTGGACCCAGCCACTCTGTCCTGCAGTGCTGTGAGCCCAGCTACTCTGTCCTGGAGTACTGTGAGCCCAGCCACTCTGTCCTGGAGTACTGTGAGCCCAGCCACTCTGTCCTGGAGTAATGTGAGCCCAGCTATTCTGTCCTGGAGTACTGTGAGCCCAGCCACTCTGCCCTGGAGTACTGTGAGCCCAGCGACTCTGTCCTGGAGTACTCTGAGCCCAGTCACTCTGTCCTGGAATACTGTGAGCCCAGCCACTCTGTCATTAAAGTTCATGTGTGTGTGTAAAGGCAGGTGTCCCAATACTTTTATGTGATACAATACAATATAATACAATACAATATAGTGTATGTTCATATTTAATAAAACTGCGGTTGACATGCAATGGCGGCGGCGCCCGCGGTGACGAAAACCTCTTCACAATAGGAAAGCCAATGGAGGAAGCGGCTCGGTAAGCCGCGCAATCACTTAGCTGTAACGGATCCTTGTATCGGTTATATTGGGAATTCAGGTAGAGCGGAGGATTGCGCCTCTATTTATTGTGCTTAATAGGGCGCAACATTGTCTAATCCGTCGCCTTTTATATGGAAAACGACTCATTTTAATGCTCCTCCATTTAATGACTGTAAAGTCCTTTCTTCCCCTCTTTATCTCTTATTTGTTTGGAACGTTTTTTTTTTTTTTTTTTTTTTTCAGAGATACTCACCTAATTTCTAAAGAACAAACAAACTCCGAAAGGCCAGTCCATTTTCATGCTAATTCCTCCAGCTGTTTGGCTGCGGCGGCCGCGGCGTTCCGGCGCTCCGGATCTGCATAAAAATGAAAAGTGCACAAATGATAAACATATAAAAGGACAGACAATAGAATGCAAATCAAAATCAGTCATTGGGAAACCGAGGAGGACGCAGCCATCAAAAGAATTAGGTGAAAGAGGGGGGAAAAAAAAAACAACAAAACAATGGAGGAGCATTTGATAAAAGTGACGAGGCGTCGATGGGGCCCGTCGCCTCCGCTGATTTCGCTCTCGCCACGCGCCGGCGCTTCGAGCTCTCTCAAATGTTTTGGGCTTTTCATCTTTCTTTCATCATTGCTTGATTTCTATTTATCTTTTTTTTTTTTTTTTCTCGGTGCGCAACCGACGGTGGAAGAGAAAAAGTCAAAACAAAGGTCCTCGGTTTTCAATTGCGGGTCGCGGCTTGGTGACTCCGGCTTGACTTTCCTTCGATAAGGAATTATGGCTCGTGTAATCCGTGGCGGGTTTTGCGGCTTAGAGCGCGGTGAAAGGTTTCGGAAAGTTCAGGGTTGGAGGCTTGTAGGTCTTACGGCTTAGTAAACGCCAAGGATTGAGTGGCGGTGACATATTTCCCCAGCCATATAAAATTTGATGTTTTCGAGAACCGACTGAAACCTTCACTTCAGAGCAGAGAAATTCCAGAACAATCAAAAGGTGCAACAAAGTCCTCCAGAGATCGGCTTTCTTTGCTGACAGTTTGCAACAATGTGTCCAGAGTGGGCAGTTTGGATCAAACAGTGCCTGGAAAACGTTGTGATACTTCCTTATACAGAGCCTTGAAAAAGTATTCATACCCCTCGACATTCCCCACATTTTACAACCAAAAACATAAATGTATTTTATTGGGATTTTATGTGATGAACCAACACAAAGTGTCACATAATTGTGAAGTGGAAGGAAAATGATAAATTATACAAATAAATATGTGAAAAGTGTGGGGGAGGGGCATTTGTATGGCGCCCCCTTTGCTCTGATACCCCCTAACTACAATCTAGAGGAACCAATTGCCTTCAGAAGTCACCTAATTAGTAAATAGAGCCCACCTGTGTGTCATTTAATCTCAGTATAAATACAGCTGTTCTGTGAAGCCCTCAGAGGTTTGTTAGAGAACCTTAGTGAACAAACAGCATAATGAAGGCCAAGGAACACACCAGGCAGGTCAGGGATGAAGTTGTGGAGAAGTATAAAGCAGGGTTGGGTTATAATAAAATCTCCCAAGCTTTGAGTATCTCACGGAGCTCTGTTCAATCCATTATCGGAAAATGGAAAGAGTATGGGCACAACCGCAAACCTACCAAGACATGGCCGTCCACCTAAACTGACCGGGCCGGGCAAGGAGAGCATTCATCAGAGAAGAGCCAAGAGGTCCATGGTAACTCTGGAGGAGCTGCAGAGATCCACAGCTCAGGGGGGAGAATCTGTCCACAGGACAACTATTAGTCGTCTCTCCACAAATCTGCCCTTTATGGAAGAGTGACAAGAAGAAAGACATTGGAGAAAGAAAGTCATAAGAAGTTCTGTTTGTAGTTTGTGAGAAGCCATGTGGGGGAGGGGGCAGCAAACATGTGGAAGAAGGTGATCTGGTCAGAGGAGACCAAAATTCTACTTTACAGCCTAAAAGCAAAAGGCTATGTGTGGGGAAAACTAACACCGCCCATCCCCCTGAACACACCATCCCCACCGTGAGACATGGTGGTGGCAGCATCATGTGGTGGGGATGGTTTTCTTCAGCAGGGACAGGGAAGCTGGTCAGAGTTGATGGGAAGATGGAGACAAATACAGGACAATCTTAGAAGAAAACCTGTTAGAGTCGGCAAAAGACTTGAGACCGGGGCGGAGGTTCCCCTTCCAGCAGGACAACGACCCGAAACATCCAGCCAGAGCTACAATGGAATGGTTTACATCAAAGCATATTCATGTGTTAGAATGGCCCAGTCACAGTCCAGACCTAAATCCCATCGAGAATCTGTGGCCAGACTTGAAAATTGCTGATCACAGACGCTCTCCATCCAATCTGACAGAGCTTGAGATATTTTACAAAGAAGAAGAATGGGCAGAAATGTCCTCTCTAGATGGGCAAAGCTGGTAGAGACACCCCCAAAAAGACTTGTAGAGAAAGGGGGTTCTACAAAGTATTGACTCCGGGGGGCGCCATACAAATGCCCCTCCCCCACACTTTTCACATATTTGTATCATTTATCATTTTCCTTCCACTTCACAATTATGTGACACTTTGTGTTGGTCTATCACCGGCCACTTTATTAAGTACACCTGTTCAATTGCTCGGTAACACAAATTGCTAATCAGCCAATCACATGACAGCAACTCAGTGCATTTAGGCATCTAGACGTGGTGAAGACGACTTTCTGAAGTTCAAACCGAGCATCAGAATGGGGGAAGAGAGGGGATCTCGGTGACTTTGAACGTGGCATGGTTGTTGGTGGCAGATAGGGATGAGCCGAACACCCCCCCCCCCCCCCCCCCCAGTTCCGTTCCCATCCAGAACATGCGAACAGGCAAAAAATGTGTTCAAACACGCAAACACTGTTAAAGTTTATGGAACACGAACATGAATAATCAAAAGTGCTAATTGTAAAGGCTAATATGCAAGTTATTGGCATGAAAAGTGTTTGGGGACCCGGGTCCTGCCCCAGGGGACATGGATCAATGCAAAAAAAAGTTTTAAAAATGGCAGTTTTTTCAGGAGCAGTGATTTTAATAATGATTAAAGTGAAACAATAAAAGTGTAATATTCCTTTAAATTTCATACCTGGGGGGTGTCTATAGTATGCCTGTGAAGGGGCGCATGTTTCCCGTGCTTAGAACAGTCTGACAGCAAAATTACATTTCTAAAGGAAAAAAAGTAATTTAAAACTACTTGCGGCTACAATGAATTGTCGGTCCGACAATACACATAGCAGCTCATTGATAAAAATGGCATGGAATTTCCCAACAGGGGAACCCCGAACCAAAATGTAAAAAAAAAAAAAAATGTGTGGGGGTCCTCCTAAATTCCATACCAGGCCCTTCAGGTCTGATATGCATATTAAGGGGAACCGCGTGCTAAAATTTAAAAAAAAAATGGTGTGGGGGTCCCCCTCAAAATCCATACCAGACCCTTGTCCGAGCACGCAACCTGGCAGGCTTCAGGAAAAGAGGGGGGGGCGAGAGAGTGTCCCCCCTCCTGAACCATACCAGGCCACACGCCCTCAACATTGGGAGGGTGCTTTGGGGTAGCGCCCCCCCCCCCCCAAAACACCTTGTCCCCATGTTGATGAGGAGAAGGGCCTCATCCACACAACCCTTGCCCGGTTGTTGTGGGGGTCTGCGGGCGGGGGGCTTATCGGAATCTGGAAGCCCCCTTTAACAAGGGGACCCCCAGATCCCGCGCCCCCTGTGTGAATTGGTAATGGGGTACCCTACCATTTCACAAAAAAAAGTGCCCCTCTTTTCCTGCGGCATGCCAGGTTGCGTGCTCGGATAAGGGTCTGGTATGGATTTTTGTGATTTTGCTTGTTCTAAACACGGGAAACAGGCACCCCTTCACAGGCATACTATAGACACCCCCCAGGTACGAAATTTAAAGGAATATTTCACTTTTATTGTTTCACTTTAATCATTATTAAAATCACTGCTCCTGAAAAAAATGGCCATTTTTAAAACTTTTTTTTTTGCATTGATCCATGTCCCCTGGGGCAGAACCCGGGTCCCCAAACACTTTTTATGACAATAACCTGCATATAAGCCTTTAAAATTAGCACTTTTGATTTCTCCCATAGACTTGTACAGGGTGTTCCATGGCTTTCGAATTTACAGCGAACACCCAAAAATTATTCGCTATTCGGTGAACGGGCGAACAGCCAATGTTGAAGTTGAACTCATGTTCGACTCGAACATAAATCTCATCCCTAGTGCCAGGCGGGCCGGTCTGAGTATTTCTGGGATTTTCACACACAACCATCTCTCGGGATTGGTGGGAAGAAGAGAAAATATCCAGTGAGCGGCAGTTGTGTGGAAGAAAATGCCTTGTTGATGTCGGAGGAGAATGGGCAGACTGGTTCCAGATGATAGAAAGACGACAGTAACTCAAATAACCACTTGTTACACCCAAGGTATGCAGAATACCATCTCTGAGCACACAACACACCCAACCTTGAAGCAGATGGTCTACAGCAGCAGAAGACCACACTGGGTGCCACACCTATCAGCTAAGAACAGGAAACTGAGGCTACAATTGGCACAGGATCACCAAAACGGGACAATAGAAGATTGGAAAAACGTTGGCCGGTCTGATGAGTCTGGATTTCACCTCCGACATTCAGATGGAGGGGTCAGAATTCAGCGCATGGATCCATCCTGCTTTGTATCACCTGTACAGGCTGGTGGTGGGGGTGTAATGGTGCGGGGGATGGGGTATCACCGGTTCAGGCTGGTGGTGGGGGTGTAATGGTGTGGGGGATGGGGCATCACCTGTACAGGCTGGTGGTGGGGGTGTAATGGTGTGGGGGATGGGGTATCACTGGTTCAGGCTGGTGGTGGGGGTGTAATGGTGTGGGGGATGGGATATCACCGGTTCAGGCTGGTGGTGGGGGTGTAATGGTGTGGGGGATGGGATATCACCGGTTCAGGCTGGTGGTGGGGGTGTAATGGTGTGGGGGATGGGGTATCACCGGTTCAGGCTGGTGGTGGGGGTGTAATGGTGTGGGGGATGGGGTATCACCAGTTCAGGCTGGTGGTGGGGGTGTAATGGTGTGGGGGATGGGATATCACTGGTTCAGGCTGGCGGTGGGGGTCTAATGGTGTGGGGGATGGGGTATCACCGGTTCAGGTTGGTGGTGGGGGTGTAATGGTGTGGGGGAAGGGATATCACCGGTTCAGGCTGGTGGGGGGGTGTAATGGTGTGGGGGATGGGATATCACTGGTTCAGGCTGGCGGTGGGGGTCTAATGGTGTGGGGGATGGGGTATCACCGGTTCAGGCTGGTGGTGGGGGTGTAATGGTGTGGGGGGTGGGATTATCACCGGTTCAGGCTGGTGGTGGGGGTGTAATGGTGTGGGGGATGGGGTATCACCGGTTCAGGCTGGTGGTGGAGGTGTAATGGTGTGGGGGATGGGATATCACCGGTTCAGGTTGGTGGTGGGGGTGTAATGGTGTGGGGGATGGGGTATCACCGGTTCAGGCTGGTGGTGGGGGTGTAATGGTGTGGGGGATGGGATGTCCATCTTCTGATGGCTCCTCCCAGCAGGATAATGCCCCATGTCACAAAGCTCCAATCATCTCACCACTGGACAATGAGGTCCCTGTCCTCCAATGGCCTCCACACTCACCACATCTCATCCAATAGGAGCACCTTTGTGATGTTATCAGGTCACTATGGAGCAAAATCTCTGAGGAACGTTTCCAGCACCTTGTTGTATCTATATCACCAAGAATGAAGGCCAAAGGGGGGTCCAACCCACTACTAGCAGGGGGGACCTAATAAAGTGTCCACTGAGTGTAGGTCTCCTATTTCTCTCTCATCATGAGTCTATTCATACTCAGGTTTCAGGCCTGATGAAGGGGGAAGCTTTTCTCCCGAAACGCGTTGGCTTCACCTGAAACCTTTATTCAATAAACATTTCGATTTGGACTTTTTTTTGCGTCATGCGCTTTTGCACTGGGAGCTCCTCAACACCCACCCCAGAGTGTTGTCATCCACCACTGAGTGTTCCCCCGAGAGACCAATCAGAGAGGCAGCAACCCGAGACCAGGACCCCCGAAATCCTGGATGGACCCCCTGCACACCTCTCTATACCCCTTTCCAGCAAACTTTGGAATAAAAGACAACAGGTATTGTCAGTTCACAGAGATTTGCAACACATCTTTCAGCGTCAAAGTAATCCCTCTCTGGCCAGTCCTGTACAATGGACACAATGCCAACATGGGGCAAACAGACACAAATTGGGGCAGAGCCGCCAGGTCCAGCTCTGCCCACTGACCTGCAATGCCACCTACCTGTGCTCCCATCCCAATAGCTTGTACATGTATATAACCCATCAGGTGCTAAAGGGGTCTTTTTGCCCCACGTTGGCATTGTGTCCACTGCAGCATTTGCATTTTGCAGAGCGGGTTAGGGACCGGCCATAGAGGGATTACTGTGAGGCAGTTGGCCAACTTACCCCCCTCCCCCCTTCAACACCGGGCACCTTTACCCCCTTCCTGCCCAGGCCAATTTTCAGCTTTCAGCACTCTCTCTGACTTTGAATGACAATTACGCGGTCATGTAATGCTGCACCCATATGACATTTTTATCATTAATTTCACACAAATAGAGCTTTTTTTGGGGGTGGGGGGGGGGGTGATATTTAACCGCCTCAATACTGGGGCACTTACACCCCCTTTCCTACCCAGACCAATTTTCAGCTTTCGGCGCTCTCTCACAATTTGAATGACAATTACTCAGTCATGCAACACTGTACCCACACGAAACTCGCGTCCTTTTTTTTCACACAAATAGAGATTTCTTTTGGTGGTTATTTTTTATTTATTCTTATTCTATACTTTTTTATTCAATCACTAGAGGCTTTTTTATTTTTTGTGCTATAAATTTAAAAAAAGGCCGTAAATTTTGTGAAAAAAAAAATGCCCTTTTTTCTTTGTTTCTGTCATTAAAGTTTGCAAGTTTGTAATTTTTTTTTAATTTTCTCACAATTCTTTGCAAAAATTAAGATTTTTTGTTATATTATCAGGTTATTTCTCACACACAGCATGTGCATACAACAAATTACACCCCAAAACACATTCTGCTACTCCTCCCAGAGCCCCCTTAGTTCCAGTGAAGGGAACTCTTAAAGAGGAAGTAAACCCTGATGGGTGTTACTTCCTCTTTGATTTCCTGCAAAGGTAAAGCATAATGGACTACTGTGCATCGCATCGCATCGCATCGCATCGCATCGCATCGCATCGCATAGTAGTCCATTATGTGTCACTTACCCGACACAGGAGCCAGCGAAGTCACCGCTGTCTCCTGCAGTCCGGCGCATCCATCTTCTCGGTGGGTCTCGCTGCTCCGCCGCTGTCATTCGGCGAAGCCGCGATGACGTCACTCCCACGCATGCGCACGGGAGCCGCCACTCGCGGCATATCGCCGTTGACAGCAGCGCGCTCAGTGTGCCTGCCCGCCGCTGTCTACGGCGCATGCGCCGTAGACAGCGGTGCCTGTCTTTCGGCAAATATCTCCTAAACCGTGTAGGTTTAGAAGATATTTCTTGGACCTACAGGTAAGACTTAATCTAGGCTCACCTGTAGGTCAAAGTTGGTTGTAAGGGTTTACAGCCACTTTAAGGCGTCTTCATAACAAGACATTTTGGACAATTTCACGCTCCTGACTTTGTGGGAGGAGTTTGGGGACGGCCCCCTTCCTGTTCCAACATGACTGCCCACCAGTGCACAAAGCAAGGTCCATAAAGACATGGATGAGTGAGTTTGGGGTAGAGGACCCTTGACTGGCATGCACGGAGTCCTGACCTCAACCCGAATAGAACACCTTTGGGATGAATTAGAGTTGAGCCTGTGAGCCAGGCCTTCTCATCCAACATCAGTGCCTCACAAATGAGCTTCTGGAAGAATGGTCAAACCTTCCCATAGACACATCTCCTAAACCTTGTGGACGGCCTTCCCAGGAGAGGTGAAGCTGTTATAGCTGCAAAGGGCGGAGCCAACTCAATATTGAACCCTCCGGACTAAGACTGGGGTGCCATTAAAGTACAATGTAATACTGACATATAATCACACACATGGGTTGGACTTGATGGACTTTTGTCTTTTTTCAACCTCGCCTACTATGTGTAGCGGATGACATTTGGGATTAAATGTCACACGCCTGTAAATTTAGTTTTTTGGCCTCAGAACAATAAGACCCCTTTCACACCACACCGCAACTTGTGTCGGCGGTAAAACGCAGCTATTTTTAGCGGCGTTTTACCGCCGGATATGCGTCGGATTTGCGGCGCATTTCGGCCGCTAGCGGGGCGCTTTTACCCCCGCTAGCAGCCGCGAAAGGGTTAAAACCGCCGGCAATATGCCGCAATAGCGCCGTTTTGCCGGCGGCATTACAGCGCTGCCCCATTGATTTCAATGGGCAGCAGCGGTGGAGGAGCGGTAAACACACCGCTCCTTCACCGCTCCAAAAAAAGCTGCTGGCAGGACTTTTTTCTGACGTCCTGCCGGCGCACCGCTGTAGTGTGAAAGCCCTCGGGGCCTTCACACTACGCACAATGGTGCAGCTTCTTTAGGGCGTTTTGCAGGCGCTATTTCTAACGCTATAGCGCCTGCAAAACGCCCTAGTGTGAAAGGGGTCTTAAGGTTCTGAGGGTTGATTACATAGGTTGGCCTTAACACCAGTCTGGCCGGGCCGTGTTTGGAAGTTCTGCCTGGTCATGTGAGCGGTGAGGAGCACATGACAGGCCAGAACCAGGTCTGGTTGGACGTTTAGGTATCGGCTCTCTCGGAGCCAATCAGTGGGAGGGCTGGGGCCCGCGGAGGAGTCCGGGAAGGGGGTACTTAAAGGGGTGTGGGTCACGTGTTCGGGGGTTCCGGAGTTCTTCGTGAGACCCGCGTGATCTGGTCTGGTTCCAGGACCGGGTTAGCCCCGCTCCTCCAAATCATCAGATGTTCAGACCTCTGCTTCCACTCGTACGCTGACGACACGCAACTTTACTTCCGTATCACCGGACAAAGAGACCACCACCAACAACTAGAGAATTTCCTCAATTTAATAGAAGACTGGATGACCACCAACTCCCTCAAACTCAACGAATCAAAAACAGAGCTTCTTATCCTACACTCAAACCATAATTCCCGAACCAAGACCTCCTGGACACCACCCGCCATCTTTGGGCAGACCATCTCCCCAAAGACCAAGGCCAAGAGTCTCGGGGTCATTTTTGACTCACAAATGTCAATGGATGCGCAAATAGGATCTGTAGTCAGTGGATCTCACCACCTGCTGCGCATGCTTCGCAGACTCATCCCTTTTATCCCAAAGAATGACAAAGCAGTGGTAGTTGGAACAATCATTAATTCACGACTGGACTACGCAAACTCGCTTTACATAGGATTACCACAATATCAACTTGCGCGATTACAACTGATCCAAAACACGGCGGCAAGGCTGATAACAGGAAAAAACCCTGGGAATCCATCTCTCCTTCACTGAGGAGCTTACATTGGCTAACCGTAAAAAATCGGATCACGTTCAAGACCCTTTGCCTCACCCACAAATGCGTGCATAGAGAAGCTCCGCAATACCTAATGGAGAAAATAAATCATTACACACCAAACCGCAGTCTTCCATCAGCCAACAAAAACCTCCTCCTCGTGCCCAAAGCCCGGTATAAATCCAAGGGGGATCGGAGATTCGCTGTCCAAGGGACTCGGCTATGGAATGCTCTACCAATCAACATCCGCCTGGAAGAAAATCACCTGGCTTTAGGAAAAAACTCAAGACCTTCCTCTTCTAGAAGATGGACAACTAAGCTCTTCGCAGCGACTTGAGGCGATTCAGTTCACGTTGTGCGCTATACAAATATTTCACTCACGGGGTGTTCAACACCCTGCAACATGTTCATGTCAGTGGCCCCTGGTAGACCCGCCTGGTCTGGGGTAGGGATCTGTCCATTCCCGAGTCTCGGAACCGGCTGCTCCGAGGAGCAGTAACTGAGGGAGGATTCAAGGTGTCCGGGTGTCCGGGTGTGCTCTCGGGTTGGAGGGACACCACAGCTCGTGGAAGTCACCGGGGAGGAGGGCTCTACGGAGGAGGGCCGGCGACTGGCATCCTGAGAAGTGCCTGGTTACTGAGTTGGGAAGGACATTGACGAGTTCACACTTTTCCAGTACCATAAAGGAGACGAGAAAGGTTCCAGATACTGAGAAAAAAGGTTCCTGTTCACCCTTATGCCGCGTACACACGACCGGACTTTTCGAGGGACTAGGTTCGACGGTATTCCCGACGGACTTTCGGCGGAGTTCCGACTGACTTTCCGAATGAACGGACTTGGCCACACACAATCACACCAAAGTCCGACGGATTGGAACGTGATGAGGTACTACTGGACTAGAATAAGGAAGTTCATAGCCAGTAGCCAATAGCTGCCCTAGCGTTGGTTTCTGTCCGTCGGACCAGCACACATACGAACAGATTTCTCGGTCCGGCGGAGTTCCGGTGGAAAAATTTAAATCATGTTCTATTTCTAAAGTCCGTCGGATTTTTGGCAAGCAAAGGTCCGATGGAGCCCACACACGATTGAATTGTGCGATGGACTCGTTCCGTCGGACCTTTGCAGTCAAAAAGTCCGGTCGGTGTACGCGGCATTAGTTGATTGTTCAAGTTTTGAGTCAACGTGCTGACTGCCATGAGTCTCTGGCTAGAGATCTGTTCAGCCTTGAAGTGCCCAGCTGCGAGTGGCTACTCTCTGGGTGGAAATAGAGACTTTGCTAAGCCTGCAGTTCAAGGTGCCTGAGTTCTTCACCCCGTGCCCTCTGTTCCCTAAGAGACTGAAAGTTCTACTGCAAAATAAAACCTTTTTAAAAGGACTTCATCCTGTGTCAGTGTCGTTGGGTATCCACCCTGGGAACCCCTAGAAGTGGAAGAGCAGGCCAGGAGAAGGTAACCGGTAAGCCCATTAAGTCAAGGCCGCCCTGCAATGGTTTATGGCCGCTACATATGTAACTATGTGCGCATAAAAGGCAGGCGTCCCAATACTTTTGGAAATATAGTGTAGATGTGACTCTGCCCACAGCTGCCATCCTGTAGTGCTATAAAAGCCCTATAGGGTCGGTCAGCAAGCAGTTAAACATTTTTCAAATGAACGTTTTCGTATCAATGTTAAAATCCATGAACTCGGGCCTTGGGGGATCACATCTCACATGTTTGCAGTGGTAGCAAAAGTATTATGGCTTTCTCTATATGGACATACAAACTCCAATTGGTAGTGTGTCGATGTTGCCTATCCATAGTTACATAGTAGGTGAGGTCGCAAAAAAAAAGACACAAGTCCGTCAAGTCCAACTTATATGTACGATTATATGTCAGTATTACATTGTATATCCCTGTATGTTCCGGTCGTCCAGGTACGGCGGTATGGTATGGTGCCCATATTCCCAACGCGTTTCGAGACATCCTCAGGTGGACAACATATAGATGGACAGCACAGTAAGATATTTGTGAGGATATGGTCATAATTTAAAAACCATCATGTTCAATATATTCTCCCTGTATGTTGCGGTCGTCCAGGTACGGTATGGTGCCCATATGCCCGACGCGTTTCGAGACGTCCTCAGGTGGACAACATATAGATGGACAGCACAGCAAGATATTTGTGAGGATATGGTCATAATTTAAAAACCATCATGTTCAATATATTCTCAGCTTGGTATGATCCAAGAGCCGGCGCGGGGGGGGGGGGGGGGAATGGCCACCCAGCAGCCGCCGAGATCCCAGATAGGTAGCAATGGAGTCCATCCAACAGCCCGGCGATCCCCCCTCCCCCACCCTCAGGGAGCGAGCCGAAAAAAACACTTTAATGACAAATAAATACAATAATAATAATAATAATAAAATGTTTCAATATTCATCACAATTTTGCAACGTCTGGATGTCAGAAGAGCCGCCAGTCCCGCTAAAGGTGTCAGTTCTCCGACGGTTTCCGTTCCCCTCCCCCCCTCTCTCCCCCCCCCCCGCCACCCCCCGCACAGCCAGCCTATAATGAAGCATCTTTAAAGCAGCAGGTGGTCTCTGTTTTTCATTTTAATCAGTCTTATATTAATACAATTACAAAAAAAACACGCAATGCCAAAACCCGGCGCTCTGACCAAAGCGAACGGCATAAATATTCATCGCTCCAAAAAAAAAAAAATATATTGTATCATTTTGTATCGTTTTTTTTTTAAATTTCAAACCCCCCCCCCCCCCCCAGTTTGATTTAAAAAAAAAAAAAAAGCGCTGCGCTCCTAATGTGAGAACAGCGGGTAGCGGTGCCCTTGACTGGAGGGCATGTCATCCGTTTCTCCAGCTAACCGTACAGCCGTCAGCTTGGCAGCGATGACAGGCGCAGCTCCTGCCATTAATTTCTTCCCTTTCATGCCTTCAATCCAAACGGTCGGTCTTCTCCGCGGGGAGGCATCAAGGTCTTTCTGCCTTTTATTCCCCGCGCCTCCTCCAGCCGACTTATAAATCAAGTTCAGATAAGGGAGGGCAAACATCAATCTCTTCCTTGGCCCGTGCCCACCGGCGCGCTACTGAACTTTAACTGAAAGGTTCTCTCTTTCCGACCGCCATTCGCAGGCGCCGCGAAAAAAAAAAAAAAAAAAAACACAACAAAGCCGAACGCAGGGAGAGACAATTTGTAGGTTTTGGCTTTTTAAACCGAAAGCGTCACCTCTCTAGTAAAAAAAAAAAAAAAATGGAGTCGTCCTCGATGCCTCCACCGGGAGGAATAAATAAAGCGAGCGATATCTGGGGGGATCGTCGGGATCGTCTCTTGTTTGTGTTTTTAATTTTTTTATTTTTTTTTATTTCTGGTTTGAAGAAGCCGCGGCTCGCTGTCAGTTGGTGGGCGGAGTCCAAATCAAACATTTGGCGATTGAAAAAAAAAAGGCGCGGACTACTGGAAAAAGCGGAGAAATGATGAATAAATGCGAATTGGCGGCACGCCGGATAAACAACAGGATGCAATTGGGGGGGGGGGTGCACCAGACTCTGAAGGCTGAAGTGTTGGGGGTGGGGGGGGGGGAGGCAGTGACTTCATCCAACCGACTAGTGTGAGCTGGAGACCACGCTGGGCGGGTTTAAGGCGGCGTTCACACCTGAGCGTTTTCAGCTTGTAAAAAACGCCCCCCCCCCCAAAAAAAAAAAAAATGCCTGAAAAACGAGCAAAAAAATACCATTAATTTCAATGGCGCACGTTTACAGCTGAGCGTTTTGTCACCTGAAGCAAAAACGATTGAAAAACGCCCGAAAAAATGCCCGAAAAACACCCGAAAAACGCCTGAAAAACGCCCGAAAAACTCCCGAAGCTCAGAAAAGTACGTGAGCTTCTTTTTTGGGGGCAGATTACAGGCGTTTTTCTGCTTTTATGACCTTTTGACCTGTGCAAAATCGCGGGAAAATCGCACAATTTTCTGTCCGAAAACAAAACGCTCAGGTGTGAATGCAGCCTAAAGAGTTACCGAAGTTATCTGGTGGTTCTGCGGGTGGATGATGGTGCCGGTCCCCCTCCCCCCACCCCTTTTTTTTTGGAGGTTTGGACTGCTACCTTACTGGGGCGACAGCACCCGGTGTCTGGAATGATGCCACTCTGGATCGGAGAATACAGTAGTTTCAAAAAACACATTGAAAGTATAAAAAGCTTACAGATCGAGCCAACGTGTTTCTGGAGAACAGCCTCCTCTTCTTCAGGGCTGTTGGTGCGTGCTCACCCACAAATGCGTGCATAGAGAAGCTCCGCAATACCTAATGGAGAAAATAAATCATTACACACCAAACCGCAGTCTTCCATCAGCCAACAAAAACCTCCTCCTCGTGCCCAAAGCCCGGTATAAATCCAAGGGGGATAGGAGATTCGCTGTCCAAGGGCCTCGGCTATGGAATGCTCTACCAATCAACATCCGCCTGGAAGAAAATCACCAGGTCTTTAGGAAAAAACTCAAGACCTTCCTCTTCTAGAAGATGGACAACTAAGCTCTTCGCAGCGACTTGAGGCGATTCAGTTCACGTTGTGCGCTATACAAATATTTCACTCAGTTTTTTTTATCCTTTTAATGTGTTTCAGGGAAACTGCCTCCTCTTCTTCAGGGCTGGTGGTACGTGCTAACAGAGATGGGTGGGCTCTGTGGTGGTTTCCCTGAATTTCTTGTAATGGCAGAACCATTAGGGCTACCACTACGGAGCCCACCCATCTCCGTTAGCGTGTACCACCAGCTCTGAAGAAGAGGAGATAGTTACCCTGAAACACAATGACAATATAAAAAAAGTACAGATGGAGCCAACACGTTTCAAGGTCACTGCCTCCCCCTTCTTCATGGCTGTTGGTACGTTCTTACGGAGATGGGTGAGCTAGCCAGCTATTACAAGAATTTCTGGTACCCCCCCCCCCACAAATTACACCCATCTCCATTAGCACACAGCAACAGCCATGAAGAAGGGGGGCAGAGTTCTCCTGAAATGTGTTGGCTCGATCTGTACTTTTTTTTATATTTTCATTGTGTTTCAGGGGAACTATCTCCTCTTCTTCAGGGCTGTTGGTACGTGCTAATGGAGATGGGTGGGGTCTGTCATGGTACTAGAATTTCTTGTAATGGCAGAGCCATAAGGGCCTCCACTACGGAGCCCACTCATCTCCATTAACGCGTACCACCAGCCCTGAAGAAGGGGAGATAGTTCTCCTGAAACACAATGAAAATATTAAAATAGTACAGATCGCACCAACGCGTTTCAGGGGAACTGCCTCCCCCTTTCTTCAGGGCTGTTGGTGTGCGCTAATGGAGATGGGTGTAGTTTGTGGGGGGTACCGACATTTCTTGTAATGGCTGGCTAGCTCACCAATCTCCATTAGTGCATACCAATAGCTCTGAAGAAAAGGGAGGCTGTTCCCCTGAAACGTGTTGGCTCGAACTATACGTTTTTTTTATAACTTTTAATGTGTTTTGGGAAATCTGTCTTCTCTTTCTTCAATGTGTTTTGGGGGAAATGCCTCCTCTTCTTCTTCAGGGCTGTTGATACATGCTAACGCAGATGGGTGAGCTCCCTAGTTTTGCCATTTTGCCATTACAAGAAATTCTGGTACCCCCATGGAGCCCACCCATCTCTGCTAGCACGTACCAACAGCCCTGAAGAAGGGGGAGACAGTTCCCCTGAAATGTGTTGGCTCACTCTGTAAGTTTTTTTTATCCTTTTAATGTGTTTCAGGGGAACTGCCGCCTCTTCTTCAGGGCTGGTGGTACGCGTTAACAGAAATGGGTGGGCTCTGTGGTGGTACCGGAATTTCTTGTAATGGCAGAACCATTAGGGCCTCCACTACAGAGCCCACCAATCTCCATTAGCGCATACCACCAGCCCTGAAGAAGGGGAGATAGTTCTCCTGAGACACAATGAAAATATAAAAAAAAGTACAGATCGAGCCAGTGCATTTCAGGGGAACTGCCTCCCCCTTCTTCATGGCTGCTGGTGTGCACTAATGGAGATGGGGGGTAATGGCTGGTTAGTGCACCCATCTCTGTTAGCGCGTACCAACATCCCTGAAGAAAGAGAAGGCAGATTCCCCGAAACACACACACAAAGTTTAAAAAAATGTACAGATCAATCCAACACGTTTCATGGCAACTGCCTCCCCTTTCTTCAGGGCTGTTGGTATACACTAACAGAGATGGGTGGGCTAGCCAGACATTACAAGAAATCTTGGTACCACCACAGATTCCACCCATCTCTGTTAATCCATACCAACAGCCCTGAAGAAGGGGAGGCATTTCCCCTGAAACACATTGAAAGTATAAAAAACTTACAGATTGAACAACGCATTTCAGGGGAACTGCCTCCACCTTTATTCGTGGCTGTTGGTTCACTCTAACGGGGATGGATGGGTTCCGTGGCAGTATCAGAATTTCTTGTAATGGCAGAATGCTGGTGTCATGGTCGGTTCCGAGCTCCAGCAGCCCAGGGAAGACTTACCCACAGTGTTGGTCCGTTGAGCGCTAATAGGTCTTCCCGGGCGCGCGTTAGCGCGAACGGACGCACGCGGGTGCGAGCAGGTACGATCGGGCGCACGCGGGTGCGCAAGGTTGCGAACGTGCGCACGCGGGTGCGCGGGGTCACGGTCGGTTGCACGGTTTGACGTGGGCGCGAACGGGCTCGCCGTGCGACCGTTCTTGGCGCCCAGAGGGCTTCTTAAGTGATTCATTCTAGTGGCCCGTTGCTTTCCTGTCTACAGCGTTCCTGAGAGTTGCCTCTGATTACCTGGTTGTTCCTGTCTCTGATCTACTCGGCTTGTTCCTGATTATCCTGCTTGCTGCCAGCCCTGACCCCCGGACCTCCTGACTATTCTTCTGCCTCCTCCTTCGGTACTTCTGCTGCCTGCCCGTTGACGACCCGGCTTGTGTTTGACCCGCTTCTGCCTGCTGTTCCAGTCCGTGTTCTGTGACCTCTGCTGACTGCTGCCTGCCAGCATTGCGTTATCAGTTCCGTATGGGCCTATCGGAACCATTGAAGGACGAGCTCGCCCGAGTGGGCATTCCAGAGACTCTAGAAGCCCTGGTGGAACTGGCGATCCAAATAGACAGGCGGCTGAGAGAACGCCGCCTGGAGCGGTCTTCAACCACTTCCCGTCCGGTATGGATGCTTCCTCGAGTCCCCACCTCTCCTCATCTCACCCCTCCTGCTGTCACCACGACCAGTCAAGACCTCCCTGAGCCCATGCAGCTGGGCTTACTCCGGCCTTCCTTAACGCCTGAAGAACGCCAACGCCGCAGGGAAGGAAATCTCTGCCTCTACTGTGGAGGGTCTGGACACTTTGTGCGCAATTGCCCTGCTAAGCTCCGTAAGTCCCTCTTCGTTTCTCCTGCCCTTACGTTAGACTGTCCTAGTGCTGCCTCCCATTTGACTGTGTCCATTTCCTTGCAGCTACCAGGAGGGAACGTCCTGACCAACGCCATTATTGACTCGGGAGCTTGCAGTGGCTTTATGGACCTAACCTTCGCCTCTAAACATAACATCCCTCTTCGGCCCAGGGCAAGGGGACTTTCTATACATCTGGCCGATGGTTCCACCCTCAAGTCCGGACCTGTAACCCAGCAGACTCAGCCCCTGTTAACCACTATTGCCGGGACCCATCAAGAATTACTCTGTCTGGACATTATTACTTCTCCCCTCTTCCCTATCATTCTCGGCATGCCCTGGCTGAGGGCACATAACCCCCTTGTTGACTGGACCACTGGGGAGTTAAGATTCCCCTCACCTTACTGCCTCCAGCACTGTTTGTCGGGAACCGACCAGGCCTCTTCTTCTTTGCTCTGCCTGGAAGTTGACGCAGAAACCCGCCAAATTGTACCATCTGCCTACCATGATTACCTGGACGTGTTTAGCAAAAAGGGTGCGGAGACCTTACCCCCTCACAGGCCATACGACTGTCCCATTGAATTACTTCCCGGGGCAGAAATTCCTTTTGGGAGGATCTTTCCGCTATCAGAGACTGAGTTGGTGACCTTGAAGTCCTACCTGGATGATAATCTCAGGAAGGGATTTATACGTCCCTCTACTTCACCGGCGGGAGCAGGGATCTTTTTCGTAGAAAAAAAGGACCAGACCCTGCGCCCCTGCGTTGACTACCGGGCCCTTAATAAAATAACTATTAAGAACCGTTATCCCCTACCACTTGTGCCGGAGCTTTTCCAGAGACTGGGGTCAGCGGCAGTATTTTCGAAACTAGATCTCCGGGGGGCTTACAATCTGGTCCGCATCCGTGATGGCGACGAGTGGAAAACTGCCTTTCGTACTCGCTTCGGGCACTTCGAGTACCTGGTCATGCCCTTCGGTTTATGCAACGCTCCCGCCACATTCCAGCACTTTATCAATGATATTTTCAGGGATTACCTAGACCTGTTTGTCATTACTTATTTGGACGACATCCTGATCTTCTCCTCCTCTCTGGCAGAACACCGGGAGCATGTCAGGAAAGTGCTATCCCGACTTCGTCTGCACGGGCTATATGCCAAGCCGGAGAAATGTACCTTTGAGCAATCTAGTATTCAATTCCTGGGGCTGGTGATTTCTGTAGATGGCATCGAGATGGACCCTCAGAAAGTCTCCGCTATCCGTGATTGGCCCGCTCCCACTGACAGAAAAGGGGTCCAGCGTTTCGTGGGATTCGCAAATTTCTATAGAAAATTTATTAAGGGGTTTTCCACTATTATAGCCCCCATCACCAGACTGACCAGGCAGGGTCTGAAGTTTCAATGGTCCCCAGAGGCTCAGGAAGCCTTCTCTGCCCTGAAGGACTTATTTGTGTCGGCATCCATCCTCAAACATCCTGATCCGACCCGGCCCTATATCTTAGAGGTTGATGCCTCTGAGATTGCGGTTGGGGCGATTCTCTCCCAGAGACATGGGCCTAGGGCCCGCTTGCACCCAGTAGCGTTCTTCTCCCGCAAGCTAACTGAAGCAGAGGCAAATTATGATGTCGGAGATCGAGAGCTATTGGCCATTAAAGTGGCCCTTGAGGAATGGCGTTACCTGCTGGAGGGGGCTACGCATCCAATCCTCATTTACACGGATCACAGAAACCTGGAATACTTGAAGTCCGCCAAGAGGTTGAAGCCACGCCAGGCCAGATGGGCTCTCTTCATTTCCCGGTTTTTGTTCCACATAACTTATCGCCCGGGTTCCAAGAATACCAAACCGGACGCCCTGTTCCGGATGTTCAACGAGCCAGAGACCTCTCCACATCCAGATACCATCCTGACCTCAGGGAACTTTCTTCTTCTCCAAGCTGATTTGTTGTCCCTGATTAAGCAAGTCTCCGTTGGTGCCACTCCTCCACCTAACATCACACTTCTGGCCCAAGATGAACTTCTCTGGCATGAAGGCAACATTTTTGTCCCCCAGGAGGCTCGGGTGCCAGTCCTCAATGCATGCCATGACCACCCGTTGGCCGGCCATTTCGGCGCCCTCAAGACCACCGAGTTGGTCCAGCGCACCTTTTGGTGGCCCCAGTTGAGATCCGACTGTAAAAGATACGTGGAGGCTTGTGTCATTTGCATCCGTAATAAAAGCAGCAAATCCAGGGCCTGGGGCCTGATGAAACCATTACCTGTTCCAGAGAGGCCGTGGCGGATGATTTCGATGGATTTCATCGTAGAGCTTCCTCCATCAGAAGGCTACTCCACAATCTTTGTGGTAATAGATAGGCTAACCAAGATGGCCCACTTCTTGCCGATGAAGGGCACCCCTTCCGCTGCAGAGACCGCTGAGGTTTTTATTAAAGAGATCGTGAGGCTGCATGGTGTCCCCGCAAACATTATCTCGGATCGGGGTGTGCAGTTCACGTCCAAGTTCTGGAGAGCACTCTGCAAGGCCTTGAAAATTGATCTCTGTCTCTCGTCTGCCTACCATCCACAGACCAATGGGCAAACAGAACGGACGAACCAGACGCTGGAGCAGTACCTACGCTGCTTCTCGTCCTTTTCTCAGGACAACTGGGCTTCCTTGCTCCCGTTAGCGGAGTTCGCTTATAACAACTCCATCCACTCCGCCACAAGTCAGTCTCCGTTCTTCGCCAATTACGGCTTCCACCCCTCATTCTTGTCTCAAGACCTGCCTGAAAGCCCGGTACCAGCAGTCCAGGAGAATATCGACTTCTTTAGTGCCAATAACAAACTTCTGCAGGAGACCATGGCAAAGACCCAAAGACATAATAAAGAAGTCTTTGACAGGAGGAGAAGGGGGGAGCTTGAACTCAAGGTTGGGGACCAGGTGTGGCTCTCCACGTTGAATCTAAAGATGGCTTGCCCTACTAAGAAGTTAGGACCAAGGTTTGTGGGTCCCTTCCCAATTATAAAGAAAATAAACGATGTAGCATTTGAGCTGAAACTGCCAGAGTCATTCCGGATTCACCCCGTATTCCATGTGGCGTTACTCAAGCCAGCCGTCCCGGACCCCTTCGTCAGTCGGAGGATTGTCCCACCTGAACCCGTGGTCGTCGACGGTGAAATCGAGTACGAGGTGGAGTCTATCTTGGACTGCAGGCGTAGACGGAATCAAGTTCAATTCCTGGTAAAGTGGAAAGGGTACGGACCTGAAGAGAATTCTTGGGAACCTGAATCCAACATCCATGCCAGGAGACTGATTCTCGCCTTCAGAAGGGCCCATCCTAGTAAAATGGCCCAATTGGGCATCCGGAGGCTGCCCCTTGGGGGGGGGGCAATGTCATGGTCGGTTCCGAGCTCCAGCAGCCCAGGGAAGACTTACCCACAGTGTTGGTCCGTTGAGCGCTAATAGGTCTTCCCGGGCGCGCGTTAGAGCGAACGGACGCACGCGGGTGCGAGCAGGTACGATCGGGCGCACGCGGGTGCGCAAGGTTGCGAACGTGCGCACGCGGGTGCGCGGGGTCACGGTCGGTTGCACGGTTTGACGTGGGCGCGAACGGGCTCGCCGTGCGACCGTTCTTGGCGCCCAGAGGGCTTCTTAAGTGATTCATTCTAGTGACCCGTTGCTGTCCTGTCTACAGCGTTCCTGAGAGTTGCCTCTGATTACCTGGTTGTTCCTGTCTCTGATCTACTCGGCTTGTTCCTGATTATCCTGCTTGCTGCCAGCCCTGACCCCCGGACCTCCTGACTATTCTTCTGCCTCCTCCTTCGGTAATTCTGCTGCCTGCCCGTTGACGACCCGGCTTGTGTTTGACCCGCTTCTGCCTGCTGTTCCAGTCCGTGTTCTGTGACCTCTGCTGACTGCTGCCTGCCTGCCAGCCGTTCCTGTGTGCCCACCTGCTTGCTGCCAGCTGCCGACTTCCAGCCACTCCAGAACCACCTGCCTTCATCTACTGCTATCTGACGCCAGTTCCTGGACCAGGCCCACCTACACGGACTTGGCACTTGTGCCCTCTGCCCTCCAGAGTCCCTGTTCCCACTCTCAGGGGATCTCGAGCCAGAGGCTTACGAGAGGCCGCTCCCTGCACTCCGGGCTCCCACCACCAGGTACGTGACAGCTGGCTACCACTGCAGAGCCCACCCATCTCTGTTAGCGTGTAGCAACAGCCCTGAAGAAAAAGAGGCAGTTCCCGCGAAATACATTGAAAGCTTTAAAAATGTATAGATTGATCCAACGCGTTTCAGGGGAACTGCCTCCCCCTTCCTCATGGCTGTTGGTTCACACTAACAGAGATGGTTTGAATCTGTGGTAGTACAAGAAATTCTTGTAATGGTTGGCTAGCCCACCCATTTCCATTAGCGTTTACCAACAGCCATGAAGAAGGAGGAGGCAATTGCCCTGAAATGTGTTGGCTCATCTGTAAATTTTTCGCACTTTCAACGTGTTTCAGGGGAACTGCCTCCCTCTTCTTCAGGGCTGTTGATACGCGCTAACGGAGATGAGTGGGCTCAGCAGTGGTACCAAAATTTCTTGTAATGGCAGAATGCTGACCACCACACTGGAGCCCACCCATCTCCATTAGCATGAACCAAGAGCCCTGAAGAAGGGGGAGGCAGTTCCCCTGAAACACGTTGAAAGTGCGAAAAATTTACAGATTGAGCCAACACGTTTCAGGGCAACTGCCTCCCCCTTCTTCATGGTTGTTGGTACACGCTAGTGGAGATGGGTGAGCTAGCCAGCCATTAAAAGAAATTCTGGTACCACCACAGATTCCACCCATCTCCGTTAATCTGTACCAACAGTCCTGAAGAAGGGGAGGCATTTACCCTGAAACACATTGAAAGTATAAAAAGCGTATAGATTGAACAACGCGTTTCAGGGGAACTGCCTCCCCCTTCTTAATGGCTGTTGGTACACGCTAATGGAGATGGGTGAGCTAGCCAGCCATTACAAGAAATTGTGTTACCACCACAGATTCCACCCATCTCCATTAATCTGTACCAACAGTCCTGAAGAAAGGGGGGGGGGGGGCATTTCCCACTAAACACATTGAAAGTATTAAAAAAGTACAGATTGAGCCAACGCGTTCCAGGGAAACTGCCTCCCCCTTCTTCAGGGCTGTTGGTACACGCTAACAGAGATGGGTGGGCTCTGTGGTGGTACCAGAACTTCTTGTAATGGCAGAATTATGGCTACCGCAGTGGAGCCCACCCATCTCCATTAACATGTACCAACAGCCCTGAAGAAAAGGAGGCAGTCCCCCGAAACACACTGAAAGCATAAAAAACATACAGATTGTGCCAACACGTTTCAGGGCAACTTCTTCATGGCTGTTGGTTCACACTGATGGAGATGGGTGGGCTAGCCAGCCATTACAAGAAATTATGGTACCACCACAGATTCCACCCATCTCTGTTAGTGTTTTGCCAACAGCCCTGAAGAAGGGGGAGGCAGTGCCCCTGAAACGCGTTAGCTTGATCTGTACTTTTGTAATATTTTCAATAAACTATTGTATCCCTTTTTCTCACTTTTATTTTCGCCTGGTGTTCTGGCCAGTAAGGGTAAAATTAAATGCGTGGCTAATGAGAGGCAGTGAGGAATTTACACTTAAAAAGTCAACTTATCAGTCCCGTTATTTAGTTACTGACAATCTGTCAGTAAAACGGTTGGCAGCCCCGATGGGTGCTGCTTTTACTCACCAGTAGGGATGAGCTTCGTGTTCGAGTCGAACGTACGTTCGACTCGAACATTGGCCGTTCGTGCGTTCGGCGAATTCCGAACGTTTTGGCCGTTCGCGTCAAAATTCGAGTGACGCGCGCGCGGACCACAATGCACTGCGTTGGCGCAGTGCATTGCTGTCCGATGATTGGCCAAGCATGCACTGTGACCCCGCATGCTTGGCCAATCGCAGCGCCGGCAGCGAGGAGAGCCATGATTGGCCACAGGCAGGATGCCTGTGGCCAATCATAGCTCAGGCTGTGTAGTGCACGCCCCACACTATATAAGGCCGCCTTTAAGGCCGCCTCCTGTAGTGTGTTACTTTGCATCTGAAGCAGTGGGTGTTCTGTGTACCTTCAACACAGTACACACCAATCGTTTTTGGCTGATTTCCTATCTTGCTGCTGTGTAGTGGTTGTTGTCTGTGCCCTGACTGCAGTATACACCACTATATTCACCTCACCTATATAGCTAGTGATCTATCTTTAACCACTTAACAACCGCCCATTGCCGATTAACGGCTTCAGGGCGGTTGTTTAACTCAGAGAGGCCGTTAATTAACGGCCTCCTAGAATTCTGCTCTCGCGTGCCCCGAGGTGTGCGCACTCAAGAGCATCCGTGACCGCCGGGTCTCATAGCGGCCGTTTACCACGTGATTGCTCCGTCAAATGACGGAGTGATCACTTGGAAACAAACCGGCGTCATGTTATGACGCCTGTTCCTCCCTCCCCTTTCTGTACCGATCGGTACAGCGGAGGGGAAAGAGATCGGTGTCAGCAGCGATGTGGGCTGCATCTGCAGTGCCCACATCGCTGCTCACCGAATTTAACCCCTCAATTCCCTGCCAATACTCTGCAATACCAGTGCATACTCTGCAGTACCCTGCCATTACTCTGCAGTACCCCCCATTACTCTGCAGTAACCCCCATTACTCTGCAGTACCCCCAATACTCTGCAGTACCCGCCATTACTCTGCAGTACCCCCAATACTCTGCAGTACCCCGCCATTACTCTGCAGTGCAGTACCCCGCCATTACTCTGCAGTGCAGTACCCTGCCATTACTCTGCAGTACCCCCAATACTCTGCAGTACCCTGCTATTACTCTGTAGTACCCCGCCAATATCCCGCCAATACTCTGTAATACCCTGCCATAAATTGCCATACCCAGCCATACTCAGAGATACCCAGCCATACTCGGTGATACCCTGAAGTACCCAGCCATAGACGCCCCCCACCCCTCACCACCCTCCGGTGCTTCTACCAACTCGCCAGTACGATCAAAGCCAGAATCTTTTTTTTAATTTTTTATTTCAGGCTTCCCAGCCTAGAGGTGAGATGTGGGGTCATATTGACCCCCCAGATTTCACTGTAAAGAGGACCTGTCACCCCATATTCCTATTACAAGGGATGTTTACATTTCTTGTAATAGGAATAAAAGTGATCAAAAATATATTTTTGGGAAAAAAAATGTCAAACTAAAATAAATAAAGTAAAATGAACAATAAAAAAATAAAATAAAAATTAAAGCGCCCATGTCCCCATGTGCTCGCATGTGCCACACATGTGAGGTATCGCCGAGAATGTTAGAGCGAGAGCAATAATTCTAGTCCTAGACCTCCTCTGCAACTCAAAACATGTAACCAGTAAAAAAATATTTAAAGCGTCGCCTATGGGGATTTTTTAAGTAGCGACGTTTGGCGCCATTCCACGGGCATGTGCAATTTTGAAGAGTGACATGTTTGATATCTATTTACTCAGCATAACTTCATCTTTCACTTTATACAAACATTGGGCTAACAAGTGGTTAATAATAGAGCTTGCAGTCAGTAGTGTTAGGAGATAGTGCGTGCTGTCTGCGTGCTCTGTACCCAGTACATACCGCTATAATATAGGGCAGGCCCCTACTTTCAAACATCCAACTTACAAACATCTCCTACTTGCAAACGCAAGGAGACAGCAGCAAGTGAGATGAAAAAAGATGGACGACAAAACAAATTATACAGGGGTGATAACCCTTCCCTATGTTTTCCAAAAAGCTTAAAAATATTTTTTTTGACTGGAGCTACACTTTAAAAATGTACCGGTTGAAAATGACAAACAGATTCAACTTAACACAACAAACCTACACAGTCCCTGTCTTGTTTGCACCGCCTGTATACTGCTGTTCTGAGTATATAGGGCCTGGGGGCCACACGCATTTCCTTTTTTTAATATGGGTACGGGGTTCCCCTTAATATGCGTACAAGACCCAAATAGGCTGGTAATGGGCAGGGAGGGCTACCCATGCCATTTTTCTGAATGATTTTCAACCATATTGCAGGAACCAGATATAACATTAAAACCGCAAGCAGTTTTAAATGGTGTTATTTCCGTTTAATGTCATTTTGTGCAGGGACTGTTCTAAACACGGGAAACACGTGGCACTTCACAGGCATACTACAGACACCCCCCAGGCACCATATTTAAAGGAATATTTCACTTTTTTTTTCACTTTAATCGTCATTAAAATCAGTGCTCCCGCCAAAACGGTAGTTTTTAAAACTTTTTTTTGCAGTGACCCATGTCCCCTGGGGCAGGAGGCAGGTCGCCAAACCCTTTTTAGCACACTATCTTGCATATTAGCCGTTAAAATTAGCATTTTCCAATTCGAACGTTCGAGTCCCATAGACTTCAATGGGGTTCTAACGTTCGTACCGAACGCGGGGGTCGTTCGCAAGTTCTGGTGCGAACCGAACCGGGGGGTGTTCGGCTCATCCCTACTCACCAGATCTGGCTGTCTTTTCTCCCTGAACTCAGAGTTGATTTCTGGGAGAAGAAACAGACAGATCGCTGCTCTCTGTGTTCGGCGCTCTGTGTGTTTGCAAACACAGAACTCTGTGCTGTGATTGGACACAGCCGATCTGCAGGTACAGAGCCAAAATTATTGGCTGTAACCTGCTGACAAACTCACGCGGTGTCCAATCATGTGCCTGAAAACAAGGCAGTACACTGAAACTTAAAAAACGCTTTTAGGGGTGTCTGGCATTTTTTTTTTTCTGACGCTCACGAGACATGTGCAATACGTTTACTCTTGAATTTGCTTTTCTACAAAATTTGACAAATTTGTTAATTCAGAAATATTCTAATTAATGAAAAGTCATTTAACGTCTTTTTCCAAAATTCGAAAATTCAAAAATTCGGAAATTGAGAAATTCTAATATTTGGGAATTTGAAGAAATCGAAAAATTCTGAAAGTCGAAGATTCAGAAATTCAAAAATCCCGAAAATTCGAAAGTCCGAAAATCTGAAAATTCTAAATAACGAACATCCGAAAATAAGAATGAAAATTGGAGAATTAGAAAACCCGAAAAGGTTGTGGGTGTGCAGTAAATGTTCTGTTAGCAGGTAGCAAAATGCTGCTTTTAGGGGTGTCTGGCATTTTTTTTTCTGTCTCTAAATGCCCCTTCATGTTTGCCTATGATGCACACTAGACATGTGCAATTCATTTCATTCCGAATTTGTTTTTTCTATGACATTCAACAAATTCGTTAATTCGGAAATATTGTAATTAAGGAAAACCCATTTAATGAATCTTTCCGAAATTCAAAAAATGCGAAAATTCAAAAATCTGAAAATTTGGAAATTCCAGGATACGAAAAATTCTAAATCGAATATTCGGAAATTCGAAGATTCGGAAATTCAAAAATTGGAAAACCCAAAATCGAAAATTCAGGAATTTGGAAATTCGAAAAACCGGAAATTTGAGAGTCCAAAAATAAGAATGAAAATCTGAGAATTCAAAATAACAAAAATCCAAAAATAAGAGTGAAATTCCAAGAATTAGAAAACCGAAAATTCTAAAATCGGGGTGTGTAGTAAATGTTCTGTTAGCAGGCAGCAAAATGCTGCTTTTAGGGGTGTCTGGCATTTTTTTTTCTGTCTCTAAATGCCCCTTCATGTTTGCCTATAATGTACAATAGACATGTGCAAATCATTTCGTTCTGAATTCACTTTTCTACAAAATTTGACAAAGTTTATTTGGAATTATTTTAATTAATGAAAAGCCATTTAACAAATTTCTCCAAAATTCAAAAAATTAGAAAATTAAAAAATCCGAAAATTCGGAAAATCAAAGATTTGGAAATTCAAGAATTCATAATCAAATATTCGGAAATTTGAAGATTCGGAAATTTGAAGATCCGAAAATTGAAAATTCGGAAAGTCGAAAATTCACAAGCTCGAAAACCTGAAAATTTGAAAGTCCGAAAATTCGAAAAGTCAGAAAATAAGAACGAAAATCTGAGAATTCAAAATAACAAAAATCCAAAAATAAGAATGAAATTCCAAGAATTAGAAAACCGAATATTCTAAAATCTGGGTGTGCAGTAAATGTTCTGTTAGCAGGCAGCAAAATGCTGCTTTTAGGGGTGTCTGGCATTTTTTTTTCTGTCTCTAAATGCCCCTTCATGTTTGCCTATGATGCACACTACATATGTGCAATTTGTTTCGTTCCAAATTAGTTTTTCTACGAAATTCGACAAATTTGTTAATTCGGAAATATTCTAATTAACGAAAACCCATTTAATGAATCTTTCTGAAATGTGAAAAATCTGAAAATTTGGAAATTCCAAGATACAGAAATTCAAAATTGAATTTTTCGGAAATTTGAAGATTCGGAAACCCGGAAATTCGAAAGTCCAAAATTAAGAATGAAAATCAGAAAATTCAAAAGAACGAAAATAAGAATGGAAATTCTAAATAACGAAAATCCGAAAATAAGAATGAAAATCTGAGAATTAGAAAACCCGAAAATTCTAAAATCTGGGTGTGCAGTAAATGTTCTGTTAGCAGGCAGCAAAATGATGCTTTTAGGGGTGTCTGCCATTTTTTTTTCTGTCTCTAAATGCCCCTTCATGTTTGCCTATGATACACACTAGACATGTGCAATTGGTTTCGTTTTTCTACGAAATTTGACAAATTCGTTAATTCGGGAAGTATTCTAATTAACGAAAACCCATTTAACTAATCTATCCGAAATGTGAAAAATGTGAAGATTCTAAAATCTGGAAATTTGAAGATTTGGAAATTCAGAAATTCAAAAATCCAAAAATTGAAAATTCAAAATTTGGAAATTCGAAAATCCGAAAATGTGGAAATTAGAAAATAAGAACAAAAATCCCAAAAATCTGAAAATTCTGAGTAAGTAACAAATAACTAACTATTAGGAGTATGAATTTATTTAAGTTACGAATTATCCGAAATAACAAATGCCGCATCTAAACAAATGGAATGGTAACTAATTATTAATAATAAATAATAATAAAAACAGTTTATTATTACTATTTATTATTATTAATTAGTTACTTTCCATTAGTTTAGATGTGGCATTTGTTATTTCGGATAATTCGTAATTTTTTGGTTGAACTTGACTTTGTAACTATGTATAACTTTGTATAAATTCGTATTCGTTACGTTCACTAACAACCAAATTTGAAAGGAAATTCCAATACCTATAATTTAATAGTTATTATTAGTTAGTTAGTTATTATTTCAAATTTTCTCATTTTCATTCTTTCAAATTTTTCGAATTTTCTTTCTTATTTTTGTATTTTCGTTCTTTCGAATTTTTCCAATTTTTTTTTTCAAATTTTCAGATTTTCGTCCTTTCGAATTCTTCTAAATTTTCTTTCTTATTTTCGGATTTTTTTTTAATTTAATGGCGGTTAGGCCTGATTTTACCACAATTGTTGAGCAAAAAACATGCAAGAATCGCGGCAAAACTTGACTGTAAAAATTGCTCCTGTCTCAGGGCCAAAATTTGATCCCTAAACTTCTTTGGGGTGAAAATCACACGTAGGGCAGCCTGCTCACGTTATCGGGTTTCCCTCTGCATGGCACGCGTTTCGGCGTGCGAATCACCGGCCAAAAAAGAAAAAAAAAACCTTGACGCGCGTAAACACGCCTAAAAGCGTCTGAGCGCGCAATAATGCTGGGTGCGTCAGCCACTTTCATTTATTTCTGTGGCCGTCATCAACCCCTAAACTGACCCTATGTGACTGCCGTGACAACCAATCATGGCGGTCACATGACCATAAGCCTGCCACGCCCCTCCCGCCACCCCCCCTCTCGGTGTTCTTCAGCCTTTAAAGGGCCAACAGGCGTCGGCTCTAAGGGCTTAAGAATTTTTATTCTAGCCAGTGAAATGAGCTGACACCCAAACGCTAAAAGCGATAAAAGCACTAAAAGCGATAAAAACATCTAAATTCCTTGACATGCGTCAAACATTTTTTTCTGCCACAACACTACTGTCAGGAGGACGGGCGTGTAGGAGAGCTGGACAATCCTCCCCCTCCCCCCTCCATGTGTAGTACAGGGCCGTCTTTAACACAGGGGCAAAAGGGGCGGCTGCCCCGGGCCAAGTCATTGTTGTGGAGCCCAAGGCAGCTGCCCCTTGAGCCCCCGACTGCCCCAAAATAGTTGGTAAGTGGATTCGGGAGGGCCCAAATGTTTGCCCCAGGGTCCAATCGGTATTGAAGACGGCCAGAGTGAAGGTGCTCTGATATT
This sequence comes from Lithobates pipiens, assembly GCA_037367395.1. Classification (NCBI taxonomy): domain Eukaryota; kingdom Metazoa; phylum Chordata; class Amphibia; order Anura; family Ranidae; genus Lithobates; species Lithobates pipiens. The sequence continues at coordinate 232,898 of JAZDVW010002040.1, forward strand.
GGACAGATCACCCGGTGAAAACAGACGGGGAGAAAAGCTTAAAAAAAAAAGAAAACTGATCAGTAGGCCCAGGGTTAGTGCCAGGGCAAGAGTTAGAGATGTCATTAGGCCCAGGGTTAGGATTAGCATTAGGTTTAGTGTTAGGTTTATGGCCAGGGTTAGCTATAGGGAAAGGGTTACAGATATTTTACGGCCCAGGGTTGGGGTTAGGATTAGTGCCAGGGTTGGGGGTTAACATTAGGGTCAGTGTTAGGGTTAGTGATAGGGTAAGGGTTAGAGATATAATTCGGGTCCGGGTTGGGGTTAGCATTAGGCCCAGGGTTAGTGCCAGGGTAAAGGTTAGAGATGCCATTAGGCTCAGGGTTAGGGTTAGCTTTTGGTTTAGTGTTAGGGAGAACGATAGGGCAAGGATTACAGATATTTTAAGGCCCAGGGTTAGGGATAGGGTAAGGCTAAGGGTTAGAGATATCATTAGGTTTAGGGTTAGGGTTAGCATTAGGGCCAGGGTTGGGGTTAGCATTAGGTTTAGTCTTAGTGTTAGCTTTGGGGTCAGGGTTAGTGATAGGGTAAGGGTTAGAGATATCATTAGGGTCAGGGTTGGCATTAGCATTAGGGCCAGGGTTAGTGCCAGGGTAAAGGTTAGAGATGTCATTAGGCCGAGGGTTAGGATTAGCAGTAGATTTAGTGTTAGTTACTTAGTTAGTCAGGTTGAAAAAAGACAGAAGTCCATCAAGTTCAACCACAAAAAAAAAAAAAAAAAATTTAATAATATCATACAATCCCATATACCCAATTCTATACCCACAGTTGATCCAGAGGAAGGCAAAAAACCCCAGCAGAGTATGATTCAATCTGCTGAAGCAGGGGACATATTCCTTCCTGATCCCCCGAGAGGCAATCAGATTTTCCCCGGATCAACTTTACCTATAAATGTCAGTATCCAGTTATATTACGTACACTTAGGAAATAATCCAGGCCTTTCTTAACCACTTGCCGACCGCCGCACGACGATGTACGTCGACAGAATGGCACGGGCAGGCATATGGGCGTACCTGTACGTCCCTGCCTTCCCGCGGGTGGGGGGCGGTCGGTATCCGTTCAGGAGTGATCCGGGATGAGGGGGTGGCCATTCATTCATGGCCACCCCCTCCCGATCGCTCCTGACGAATGGAAGTGAGGCGTGACATCACTTCCTCTCCTGTAATGTAAACACAGGAGAGGAAGTGATGTAATCTCTCCTCCGTGTCGGTATTTTTCATTCCGGCACCGAGGAGAGAGGATCGGTGAGTTGCACCAACACGACACTACACAGTAGAACATGCCAGGCACACTCACACCCCCCCTTCACCCCCCGATCACCCCCCAATCACCCCTGCCCCCCCAGTCACAGTGACACCAATTGTATATATATATATTTTTTTTGCATTGGTGTCATTTGTGACTGTAATAACTGTTAGGGCAGTTAGGGTTAGCCCCCTTTAGTTCTAAGGTACCCCCCTAACCCCCCCAATAAAGGTTTAACCCCGTGATCACCCCCCGTCGCCAGTGTCACTAAGGCTGGGTTCACATTGCAGCGGTTTATGAGAACGGATGTGATTCACACCGCACTGCAGTGCAAATCACATCCGATCTCTGTGCGATTCGAGTTCAGCCATACAGATAGTATACAGATAGTATGGCTGAATTCGCGTCGCACCCGCCGCACCCGCCGCACCCGCCGCAAATTCGCACGGGACCCTTTTTTTGGTCCGCAGCAGAATCGGATCGCATGGGTGTTCACACCATGCGATCCGAGTTTGCAGATCGCACTGCGATATGCGAACTGATCTGGGGGTGTCATTAACATTTCACTGACACTCCCAGCAGTTCGCATAGGGCAGTGTGAACTGCCGCCGGGAGGCATGCGATGCGGGAACCCGCCGCGGATTCGTAGCGTTCCCGCATCGCTCCAGTGTGAACCCAGCCTAATAAGCGATCGTTTTTCTGATCGCTGTATTAGTGTCACAGGTGACGCTAGTTAGGCAGGTAGGTATTTAGGTTCGCCGCAGCTTTTTATAGCGCCAGGGACCCCCATATACTACCGCATAAAGCCCCCTGATTGCCCCCTAGTTAACCCTTTCACCAGTGATCACCATATAACTGTTACAGGTGACGCTGGTTGGTTAGTTATTTTTTTATAGTTTCAAGGCACCCGCCATTTATTTGCAATATTCCTTATCTAAACAGTAGGATAAGCAGCGCTAAATATAAATCCACACCAGTGAATTCAAAAGTATTAAAGATTATAGACCCAGTCCAGTGAACATGAATTACTAAATGTTACTACACTGTGCAAACCCTGCCCCGAGCATACAGAAAATTAATTAATAGTTTGTATCAAAATTAATTAACACAAATTATTATATAGTGCATGTCACCAGATGAATAGTGATAATTTATACGATCTGTTGAAAAAAATATAATATCCTGTGACTAAATATTATTCAACACTAAAAATAAATAAACAAATAACGAGAATCAAATGCATTGTTTCAAGTTCTATCAAACAATGTCCACTTCCTAACAACATTGTTACAAACACCACTGTGAACGCTCCTGAGACTATAATGTATCCCAGTAAAATTATAGTCCATACGTTGAATCTTCAAATCATAATCCAAATAATGGAATGGTGAAACAAACATTTAACCAGTGTCTCTTGAATAAACAGCAGATTACATCTACACTCCTCCACCACACCGCTCTAGATGTGACTCCTTTCCCCTTATGTGATTACACTCACCAGCTGTATATGCCTCACACTTTCGTGTTTGGCTGGATGTGCTTTTTCCTTTACAGGGTTTAAATGGGGTATCCAGGTTTCCACTCCAGAATGCAGGGCTAATGCCATGGCTGTTCTCATAGCCGCCACGAATGTTTCCATAGGTGTCACGGCTGTTCCCATAGATATTCTCATGCAACACAGAAAAGATTTGCTTCCATAGCGTGATACAGTATAAAACTTTTTAATCACACTTAACCTCTTCGCGCCCGCCCTATAGCCGAATGACGGCCGTAGAGCAGGCGCATTCGTCCGGGCGGTCGTCCCTGGACGGCCCGATGTTTACTTCCGCAATGCGCGCCCCCGCGGGCGCGCATCGCGGAAGCTCTGTGTTCGCCGTGTCCCCCGGGGACAGGCAAACACAGATCGCTGTAAACGGCCAATCACAGCGGCCGTTTACAGCGTGATCGGCGTGTCCAATGGGAGATGATCTCATATGTAAACATATGAGATCATCTCTCGGCGCCGCTCTCCTTCCTCGCACTGTCTGTGCGAGGAGGGGAGAGGGGAGAGATGAACGGCTGCAGCGGCAGCCGTTCTGCCTGTGGGGGGAAAAAAAAAAGGTAAAAATAAATAAATAAAGTGCCATCCGCCCCCAGCAGTGCCATCCGCCCCAATGCCATCCGCCCCAATGCCATCTGCCCCAGTGCCATCTGCCCCAGTGCCATCTGCCCCAGTGCCATCTGCCCCAATGCCATCTGCCCCAATGCCATCTGCCCCAGTGCCATCCGCCCCAGTGCCATCCGCCCCAGTGCCATCCGCCCCAGTGCCATCCACCCCAGTGCTACCTGCCCCCAGTGCCATCCACCCCAGTGCTACCTGCCCCCAGTGCCATCCACCCCAGTGCTACCTGCCCCCAGTGCCGCCTGCCCCCAGTGCCACCTGCCCCCAGTGCCACCTGCCCCCAGTGCCACGTGTCGTCAGTGCCACATAGTGCCATCCGTCATCAGTGCCACGTATCAGTGCCATTTGTCATCAGTGCCACGTATCAGTGCCATTTGTCATCAGTGCCACCTGTCAGTGTCACGTGCCATCTGTTGTCAGTGTCACGTGTCATAAATGCCACTTATCAGTGCCATCTGTCATCAGTGTCACGCGTCATCGGTGCCATGTATTAGTGCCATCTGTCATCGGTGGCACATATTAGTGCCACGTATTAGTGCCATCTGTCATCAGTGCCACGTTTCAGTGCCACGTATTAATGCCACGTGTCATCAGTGCCACGTATAAGTGCCACCCGTCATCAGTGCCACATATTAGTGCCATCTGTCATCAGTGCCACATATTAGTGCCATCTGTCAGTGCCACCTGTCATCAGTGCCACGTATAAGTGCCATCATTGCCACGTATCAGTGCCATCTGTCATCAGTGTCACGTGTCATTGTCCTGGTGCTTCAAAAGTGTAATAAATAGTCAACAAGTTAGATGTGTAATTTATGTTCCTAGAACACATGATGGCACTACCTGCATGTTGGGCCTCTCTATGTGGCCAGGCTGTGAAAAAGTCCCACACATGTGGTATTGTAATACTCAGGAGGAGTAGCAGAATTTTTTGGGGGGTGTCATTTGTGGTATACACATGCCACGTGAGAGAAATAACCTATTACAATGACAATTTTGTGGAGAAAAAAAAAAAAAATGAAAAATCGTAATTTTGCAAAGAATTGTGGGAAAAAAATGACAACATCAAAAAGCTCACTATACCTCTTACTAAATACCTTGGAATGTCTACTTTCCAAAAAGGGGTCATTTGGGGGGTATTTGTACTTTCCTGACTTGTTCGGGTCACAAGAAGCGAGATAGGCCACCAGTACATCAGATGTGATCAATTTTGTGCGATTCGCACCACAGCTTGTAGACTCTCTAACTTTCACAAATTCCAAATAATATCCACTAATTTGGGTTATTTTTACCAAAGACATGTAGCAGTATAAATTGTGACCAAAATTTATGAAGAAAAATTAATAATTTGCATAATTCTGTCACAGAAACAAAGAAATATGCGTTTTTTTTCCAAATTTTCGGTCTTTTTTCATTTATAGCGCAAAAAATAAAAACCCCAGAGGTGATAAAATACCACCAAAAGAAAGCTCTATTTGTGGGAAAAAAAGGACAAAAAATTCATTTGGGTACAGTGTTGCATGACTGAGTAATTGTCATTCAAAGTGTGAGAGCACCGAAAGCTGAAAATTGGTCTGGGCAGGAAGGTGTTTAAGTGCCCTGTAAGCAAGTGGTTAAAAAACTCTCACATTGCACTCACATCAAAGGATGAATAAACACGCCAAATATGAAAAAATTCACAGCACTCTTGAGTAACCCATCCTGAAGCATAGGTGGTCACGGCGGACCCAGGATATGCGGGAATGATGGATAGTCTCTCACCGCTCCTTAACTGTACCGCCAATTTACAGGGATCAATGTAAGATGTTCAGCATCCTATATGTATCTCTCTCATTCGCCTAGTAGCCAAAATCCGACATGTTTCGTCATAGAATTGACTTAATCATGGACCTGGTCACTAGGCAAGACAAACTAACTTATATTTTCCCCAAACTGCTCTCAATGGGCGGTGTATAATCACCACACATGCGCATCACCTGTGTCCCCAATTCCATCAATGCTTCAGTTCACACTGCTCATTAATACAGAGTCAATCCATGATGCAATCTAACAAGCTTTTCAAGATTATATGTAAATATCATTCCAACAATCTAAAACTCAATTGCACAAAAGTAAACGTAGATTAATACTCTATATAGATATTGATAGTGAATAGTAGCAGAGAATTTCCACAAGGGGAGTCGCTCTTAACATATCAATCTGCATCAACATATATAGCGTCCTATCTCCCCCAATTTCTATTGCTATCCTATATCAGATGCTACATGCATTGGAGAAGAGGGGTGACCTGCAGACTTAAAATAAACAAATTGGAAATGGGTTTTATTGATATCTATATCTCCATTCAGGAGAACTAGATGCCACACATAAGTCAAATATAATTAATGCATTCAAAAAATGCCTTATGACTTAATAACATCTGACCCATTTACATGGATCATGCCAGTGTGCAGGCAAATATACCTGCATTAACCCACATGTATATATCACTAATTAAGTCACTGGTCCTATTTAAACTAAAATTACAAAACTATATAAAAATATTAAAAAAATATATATATATAAAAATACATACATTTATATATGTGTGATCACACTGCTTGCACCCGCCATTTATTACCTAATAAAGGTTTAACCCCCTGATCACCCGGCGGGTGATATAAGTTTGAGGGTCAGATAAGGTCTGCGTCGCCCCAGGCAGCGTCAGGTTAGTGCCAGTACTGCTAACACCCACGCACAAAGCATACACCTCCCTTAGTAATATAGTATCTGATCAGATCTATATTAGCGTCGCCAGCAGTTTAGGTTTCCCAAAACGCATTGTTAGCGGGATCAGCCCAGATACCTGCTAGCACCTGCGTTTAGCCCCTCCGCCCAGCCCAGACCAGCCCACCCAAGTGCAGTATCGATCGATCACTGTCACTTACAAAACACAACACACATAACTGCAGCGATCGCAGAGTCAGGCCTGATCCCTGCGATCGCTAACAGTTTTTCTTGTAGCGTTTTGATACAGTCGCTGACAGCCTAGGTGCTTTTTTACCTGTGAGTCTCACTAGTGTACCCCTAAATTTAGGGGTGTCTACTTTCTAAAATGGGGTCATTTGTGGGGGTTTGTGCCATCTTGGCATTTTATGGCCTTCAAAACTGTAATAGGTAGTGAGGAGTGAAGTCAAAAATTTACGCCCTTAGAAAGCCTGAAGGCGGTGCTTGGTTTTCGGGGCCCCGTAGGCGGCTAGGCTCCCAAAAAGTCCCACATATGTGGTATCCCCGTACTCAGGAGAAGCAGCAGAACTTATTTTGGGGTGTCATTTCACATATACCCATAGCATGTGTGAGCAATATATCCTTTAGTGACAACTTTGTGAAAATAAATAAATAAATAAATAAAAGTTTGTAATTTTCCCGCAACTTGTGCCAAATATAAAATATTCCATGGACTCAACATGCCTCTCAGCAAATAGCTTGGGGTGTCTACTTTCTAAAATGGGGTCATTTGTGGGGGTTTTGTGCCATCTTGGCATTTTATGGCCTTCAAAACTGTGATAGGTAGTGAGGAGTGAAATCAAAAATTTACACCCTTAGAAATCCTGAAGGCGGTGCTTGGCTTTCGGGGGCCCCGCACGCGGCTAGGCTTCCAAAAAGTCGACCACATGTGGTATCCCCATACTCAGGAGAAGCAGCAGAATGTATTTTGGGGTACAATTCCACATATAACCATGGCATGTGTGAGCAATATATCATTTAGTGACAACTTTGTGTAAAAAAAAAAAAAAAAACATTTTTTTTTGTCATTATTCAATCGCTTGAGGCAAAAAAATAAAATATTCAATGGGCTCAACATGCCACTTATCAATTTCCTTAGGGGGTCTACTTTCCAAAATGGGGTCATTTGGGGGGGGTTTTGTACTGCCCTGCCATTTTAGCACCTCAAGAAATGAGATAGGCAGTCATAAACTAAAAGCTGCGTAAATTCCAGAAAACGTACCTTAGTTTGTAGATGTGACAACTTTTGCGCAAACCAATAAATATACAATTATTGACTTTTTTTTACCAAAGACATGTGGCTGAATACATTTTGGCCTAAATGTATGACTAAAATTGAGTTTATTGGATTTTTCTAATAACAAAAAGTAGAAAATATCATTTTTTTTCAAAATTTGCGGTCTTTTTACGTTTATATCGCAAAAAATAAAAATCGCAGAGTCAGTCAAATACCATCAAAAGAAAGCTCTATTTGTGGGAAAAAAGGACGCAAATTTTGTTTGGGTACAACATTGCATGACCGCGCAATTACCAGTTAAAGCAGCGCAGTGCCAAATTGTAAAAAGACCTCTGGTCATTTACCAGCAAAATGGTCCGGTCTGAAAGTGGTTAAAGCAATCCACTGAACTGGCCAGAACCACCTCTGCAGGGAGTCTATTCCACATTTTCACAGCTCTTACTGTGAAGAAACCTTTCCGTATTTGGAGATGAAATCTCTTCTCCTCTAGACGTAAAGAGTGCCCCCTTGTCCTTTTTGTTGACTGTAAAGTGAATAACTCAACACCAAGTTAGTGTTAAGGTTAACGATAGGGCAAGGGTTAGAGATATGATTAGGCCCAGGGTTAGTGCCAGGGTAAAAGTTAGAGATGTCATTAGGCCAGGGTTGGGGTTAGGATTAGTGTCAAGGTTAGGTTTAGCTTTAGGGTCAGGGTAAGCGTTAGAGATATTATTAGGGCCGGGGGAGGGGTTAGCAATAGGGTAAGGGTTAGGGTTAGCATTAGGGCCAGGATTGGTGTTAGCATTAGGTTACGTGTTAGCTTTAGGGTCAGTGTTGGAGTTAGTATTAGATTGCTCCCTGATTGTGGCTTGCATGTGGATTTTCTGAACACAAGTGGATTTTTTTGAACTAAAGTGGAGAGTTAATAACCAGGAGTTGAAAACAGGAGTTAAGACAGGAGTCTCTATCCTCTATCCTACCTCCATCCTCCCCTCCATTTTAAAGATCCCACTGCAAGGGGCAACCAGACAGGTTTCCAGAAATGTCAGGCTGACAGCAAGCCAGATTCACCGGAACCAGAGTGTTTAAAGGGGACAACCGCAGCCAGGTAAGCTCGCACCTCCACTCCCCCCCCCCCCCCCCCCCCAGTGATTGTTCCAGGGACTCCGTCCGACCGCCTACGGGGGTCAGGAAGGAATTTTTGCCCACTGGTGCATTTGGCTGCTACTGTCAGGGGGTTTTTCGCCTTCCTCTGGAACAACCATAGGTTAGCATACCCCTACCTCCGGCCTCCTTTCCATTTTTACGCTATCCTAGGACGACTATTCCAGATCACAGCCAGACTTCTTTTCTAAGCGGAGACCTCCACCTTAAGTAAAGGCAACTGGAACAGCCAGCAACGGAATACAACAACTCCTTCCGCATCCATATAGGCATCCCCTGATCAACTTGCGCGTTAATAGCCTCAAGCACGGCGGCAAGTCTGATACCTAGCCCCACCTCAGGATCAATACCCTGATCAGGATCATCATCTTAGGCCCATAGTACCTTCAACAGCATCCACAAACCATGTGCTACTTCAAATACTCAGCTGAAGTTCTGCACAGACTAAGGAACATCAACACCACATTGCCATCTTCCATACAAAAAATACTTCAAAGAGAACAACTATTAAAAACCGGACGACAAGCAGCTCCCAACCACAGGAAGACATCTACTCGACCACTACAATTAGATTGCGCCTTGATTAATGCCAGGTCTGCAGTCAAACATAGACTGGAAGTACACAACTTCATCATCGAGAACAATGTAGACTGCCTCTTCATCACCGAAAGCTGGTTAACCTCTGACTGCAACACCATCCTCACCGAATTGGTGCCGGAAAACTACAGGATCCTAACCGAACACCGGATAGGGAAAAAAGGAGGAGGTCTAGCAGTGATCTTTAAAGGTCACCTGGATCTCACTAAACCATCATCTCAGAACCCAGTGTCTTTTATGGAAACCCTGATGCTACATCTTCAACCAACACCCCATGACACCACTCATATTCTACTGTGCTACAGACCACCGGGACCAAAGTCCAATCTTCTTTCACCCCTCACGGAATCCTTTGCAATGCACACCCTAAAATTCAAAAATTTCCTGGCACTCGGAGATTTCAACCTTTGGGCAAACGAGCCTAAAGACCCCATCGCGACTGCCTGCATCAATCAACTAGAAGAACTGGGTCTACAGCAACTGATAAAGACTCCCACGCATGGGTCAGGACACACCCTGGACCTCATTTTCAAACAGAACATCGACGTCAACATACTCGACAACATAACTCTGCCATGGACGGATCACCACGCCATCAAATTCAAAATCACTACCAACATCACCAACGCAAAACGGAAACCTGTAACAACGCACTGGACCAGATCGCATAAAAAACTGTACTCCGAAGCCTTCAAAACCACTCTGTCCAAAAAAATATCTACAATAACCTTAAACCACTCTACGGAGGAAACACTCAACTCCCTGAACAAAGCATTACTGCAATCAGCAGACTCGGTAGCACCAAAACGCAGGGCTCTCATCAGGAAGAAAAATGCTGGATGGTTTAATAGCTCCCTCTCCGTACTAAAGCAAGAACGCAGAAGAGCGGAAAGAACATGGAGAAGAAATCCCACCGAGAAAAACAAAGGTCTGACAGAGAATTATCGGAAAGCAATCTTCAAAGCCAAAAAGGATCACTTCTCATATACAATCTCAACGGCCGCAAACCAACCACAGGAACTGTTTAAACTGGTTAATCAATCAATGAATCCGGTGTGCCTAGAACCCCCAGAAAGCGAATCCCAGGATTACTGTGACAAACTGTCGGATTTTTTCATCGATAAAGTCAAAACCATCAGGGAAACAATTTGTCAGAAGAAAACATCCAACCTCAGCCAGCAAATACATAAAGAGGATGTCCGCACCAACATACCGCAACCGCCAAAATTTTCACTGTCCCCAATTACCGTAGACACCGCAAAAAACATCATTAATAAACTGCGTGACAGTACCTCACCTATTGACATCATCCCCACAAAACTACTGAAAGAATGCTCCGACATCGTGGCTCCAACCATAACCCACCTCATAAACCGATCATTCCACGAAGGGATTGTTCCCAGCATCCTCAAACAAGGCATCGTCAAACCTCTACTCAAGAAACCAAACCCGGACCCTCAGGATCCAAACAACCGTAGGCCAATTACAAGCCTCAACACCATTTCTAAGATCATGGAGAAAGCTGTAGTACATCAGCTACAACTTCACCTGGATACTCACAAACTCCTGGACCCGCTGCAATCAGGCTTCCGCCCGGGTCATGGAACAGAAACAGCTCTCCTCAAGATTTGGGATGACGCCCTCGAAGCAGCAGATGACGGAGAGCCGTATCTCCTCGTACTGCTAGACCTAAGTGCAGCGTTTGATACAGTAGATCACAATACTCTACTCGTCCGCCTCACAGAAGTAGCCGGAGTCCAAGACATAGATCTCCATTGGTTCGCGTCCTTCCTAGGAAATCGGTCACAGACAGTGAAACTAGGAAAATTCCTCTCCGAAACTCGGGCAGTCACCTGTGGAGTCCCTCAAGGCTCTCCGTTGTCACCCGTTCTCTTCAACATTTACATTCGCCCACGCCTTCAAATCATCAGATGCTCAGATCTCTGCTTCCACTCTTACGCTGACGACACGCAACTTTATTTCCGGATCAATGGAAAAAAAGATCACCAACAACAACTTGAAAACTGCCTCAAATCAATAGAGGACTGGATGACCACCAACTCCCTCCAGCTGAACCAATCAAAGACAGAGCTTCTTATCTTACACCCAAATCATAAGCCCGCAACCAAAACCTCCTGGTCTCCACCAACCATCTTTGGGCAGACTATCTCCCCAAAGACCAAAGCCAAGAGTCTCGGGGTTATTTTAGACGCACAAATGTCAATGGATGCGCAAATAGGATCTGTAGTCAGTGGATCTCACCATCTGCTGCGCATGCTTCGCAGACTCATCCCTTTTATCCCAAAGAATGACAAAGCAGTGGTAGTTGGAACAATCATTAATTCACGACTGGACTACGCAAACTCGCTTTACATAGGATTACCACAATATCAACTTGCGCGATTACAACTGATCCAAAACACGGCGGCAAGGCTGATAACAGGAAAAAAACCCTGGGAATCCATTTCTCCTTCACCGAGGAGCTTACATTGGCTAACCGTAAAAAATCGGATCACGTTCAAGACCCTTTGCCTCACCCACAAATGCGTGCATAGAGAAGCTCCGCAATACCTAATGGAGAAAATAAATCATTACACACCAAACCGCAGTCTTCCATCAGCCAACAAAAACCTCCTCCTCGTGCCCAAAGCCCGGTATAAATCCAAGGGTGATCGGAGATTCGCTGTCCAAGGGCCTCGGCTATGGAATGCTCTACCAACCAAGACCAACCAACCAATCAACATCCGCCAGGAAGAAAATCACCTGGCTTTTAGGAAAAAACTCAAGACCTTCCTCTTTTAGCAGATGATCAAAGCTCGCCACAGCGCCTAGAGGCGATTCAGTTCGCATTGTGCGCTATATAAGTATTTCATTCATTCATTCATTCATTTAGTGTTAGTGTTAGCATTAGGGTCAGGGTAAGGGTTAGAGATATCATTTGGGTCAGGGTTTGGGTTAGCATTAGGCCCAGGGTTAGTGCCAGGTTAAAGGTTAGAGATGTCATTGGGCCCAGGGTTAGGGTTAGCTTTAAGTTTAGTGTTAGGGTTAACGATATAGCAAGGGTTACAGATATTTTAAGACCCAGGTTAAGACATTAGGTTTAGGGTTAGGGTTAGCATTAGGGCCAGGGTTGGGGTTAGCATTAGGTTTAGTGTTAGTGTTAGCTTTAGGGTCAGGGTTAGAGATGTCATTAGGCCAGGGTTGGGGTTAGGATTAGTGTCAAGGTTAGTGTTAGCTTTAGGGTCAGGGTAAGCGTTAGAGATATCATTAGGGCCGGGGGTTGGGGTTGGCGATAGGATAAGGGTTGGGGTTAGCATTAGGGCCAGGATTGGGGTTAGCATTAGGTTTAGTGTTAGTTTTAGGGTCAGGGTAAAGGTTACAGATATCATTAGGCCCAAGGTTAGGATTAGCTTTCGGTTTAGTGTTAGGGTTAACAATATGGCAAGGGTTACAGATATTTTAAGGGCCGGGATTGGGGTTAGCATTAGGGTCAGTGTTAGGGTTAGCGATAGGGTAAGGGTTAGCATTAGGGTCAGTGTTGGGCTAAGCATTAGGTTTAGTGTTAGCTTTAGGGTCAGGATTGGGGTTAGTATTAGATTTAGTGTTAGCTTTAGTGTCAGGGTTGGGGTTAGAGATATCAGTAGGGTCAGGGTTGGGGGTTAGCATTAGGCCCAGGGTTGGTGCCAGGGTAAAGGTTAGAGATGTCATTGGGCCCGAGGTTAGGGTTAGCATTTGGTTTAGTGTTAGGGTAAGCGATAGGACAAGGGTTACAGATACTTTCAAGGCCCAGGGTTGGGGTTAGTGATATCATTAGGGTCAGGGTTGGGGTTAGTGATATCATTAGGGTCAGGGTTGGGGTTAGTGATATCATTAGGGTCAGGGTTGGGGTTAGTGATATCATTAGGGTCAGGGTTGGGGTTGGTGATATCATTAGGGTCAGGGTTGGGGTTAGTGATATCATTAGGCCCAGGGTTGGGGTTAGTGATATCATTAGGGTCAGGGTTGGGGTTGGTGATATCATTAGGGTCAGGGTTGGGGTTAGTGATATCATTAGGGTCAGGGTTGGGGTTAGTGATATCATTAGGGTCAGGGTTGGGGTTAGTGATATCATTAGGGTCAGGGTTGAGGTTGGTGATATCATTAGGGTCAGGGTTGGGGTTAGTGATATCATTAGGGTCAGGGTTGGGGTTAGTGATATCATTAGGGCCAGGGTTGAGGTTGGTGATATCATTAGGGTCAGGGTTGGGGTTAGTGATATCATTAGGGTCAGGGTTGGGGTTAGTGATATCATTAGGGTCAGGGTTGGGGTTAGTGATATCATTAGGATCAGGGTTGGAGTTGGTGATATCATTAGGCCCAGGGTTGGGGTTGGTGATATCATTAGGGTCAGGGTTGGAGTTGGTGATATCATTAGGGTCAGGGTTGGGGTTAGTGATATCATTAGGCCCAGGGTTGGGGTTAGTGATATCATTAGGGTCAGGGTTGGGGTTAGTGATATCATTAGGGTCAGGGTTGGGGTTGGTGATATCATTAGGGTCAGGGTTGGGGTTGGTGATATCATTAGGGTCAGGGTTGGGGTTAGTGATATCATTAGGGTCAGGGTTGGGGTTGGTGATATCATTAGGGTCAGGGTTGGGGTTAGTGATATCATTAGGCCCAGGGTTGGGGTTAGTGATATCATTAGGGTCAGGGTTGGGGTTAGTGATATCATTAGGGTCAGGGTTGGGGTTGGTGATATCATTAGGGTCAGGGTTGGGGTTGGTGATATCATTAGGGTCAGGGTTGGGGTTGGTGATATCATTAGGGTCAGGGTTGGGGTTAGCGATATCAGTAGGCCCAGGGTTGGGGGTGAGCACCGGGGTCACAGTTATGTTTGGTGTTGTGGGTAACATTGGGGCAAAGCTAGGGGTGAGGGTGAGAGCTCGGGGTAGGTTTAGGGTCGGGAGGGGCCCCTCTGTTCCTCAATCTCCAATGTCCTGTTGATGTTCCCGGATAATAAGGGGCCATATAAACAGGTCCGGGTCTGAGAAACTCCCACAACCCCTCCCCCTCCCCCGGAGCCATTTACCCCAAATTACACCAAATTACAAAAAAAGAGACCCCGACGATGCCCTCCCATTGGTCGGATGTTGCTGTGTTGTTGTCAGGACTCCCAATTTGCCCCCTCGGGATTCACACTTCCATCTGAACGGGCAATTAACAAAGCACAGGAGAGCGATCGGTCAGAGGAAAGTGGCGCCGCCTCTCGCGTTCTGCGCGGATCGGGGGAATTTGTTCTATGTCTGGTGTCATATTTTTAATAAAAAATTATTACCGTATTTTTTTATTTTTTTATTTTTTTTTAGCTCAGCACATCCCATCCCAGCTACAGCGATGCAAAAAAAATTAAAGTTAACAAATTATCATCAGCGTCGGATCCTTCAAAGATGTCAGAAAGGTCCCCCCCCACCCCCACCCCGGCCATTCGCAGGTGAGGCGTCTAGGGGCTCCGGGGGGGAGGAGGAGGAGGGGGGGGGGCACTTTCCTCATCTCGGGCTTTTCTTCTTTTGCGGAGCCGCGGGCCGTATTCATAAATTACAGCTGCTGACAAAAGAGGAAGCTAAAGAGTGGCAAAATGAGGCCCAAAGGCAAAATAATTATATATACAGCCGCGAGCCGAGCGGCAGAAAAGCCATCAATCAGCCCCCAATTATTCCGCAGTTAATCAGCTCTGCCCTTCCTTTATTGAAGGGTTGCGCTGTAATTAAGTTGGCAGCAGCCTTTTAATTCATCAAGCCCGCTGCACATGCCGCTGTTTGCTGCAATCAGGGGACTTCACCTTTGTTCCTCTGACCCCCCGGCTCAGCCAGAGGAGGCCGGGGCTGGATGAAAACTTCACAGACGGCACCGGGAATATTAATGCGCAGGCACGGCGCGGGCAATGTAATCCGAGCGATCGAAAGACGCAGGCGGACACCGGTGCCGCTAACCATAAAAATGATCCACCCTCCACGTGTGTCCCCCATAATATCACAGACCTGCCGTGAAATCAGGATCTCCGTAATACCGCTGATAATAATATTAATATGATTACTTTCCAATATTCCCGACATACAGGGTGCAATTTTTACTATTTTAAGAAGACAATCTTCACCTAAATAATAATAAAATCAATTTTTTGTTTTTTTTTACATTTTTTACAATTTTTTTGTGCCCAATGTAAACCGTGAGCAAACTAATTATTTAATTTAAATAATAAAATTAGATTTTTTTGTGCCCAGTTTATACAGTGGGGAAAAATATTTGATTTAAATAACAGTCTGATTTTTAAATATTAAATTTTTTTTTTTTACATTTTTTACAATTTTTTTTGTGCCCAATGTAAACCGTGAGCAAACTAATTATTTAATTTAAATAATATTTTTTTTTGTGCCCAGTTTATACAGTGGGGAAAAATATTTGATTTAAATAACAAAATCAGATTTTTAAAAAAAATTTTTATATTTTTTTATATTTTTTACATTTTTACATTTTTTGTGCCCAATATATACAGTGAGCAAACTAATTATTTAATTTAAATAATACAATTAGATTTTTTCATTTATTTTTTCATTTTTTGTGGCCAATTTATACAGTGGGGAAAAATATTTGATTTAAATAACAAAGTCTGATTTTTAAATATTTTTATTTATTTTTATTTTTTTTGGGCCCAATATATACAGTGAAGAAAATAATTATTAAATTTAAATAATAAAATAAGATTTTTTTTAATGATTTTTTTTGTGCCCAATATATACAGTGAGCAAACTAATTATTTAATTTAAATAATAAAATCAGATTTAATCTTTTTTTTATTTTTTTTAAATAAATATATAAATATTTATAAAAAATAATAAATAAATATTTTTTAAATTTAAAGAATAAAATCAGATTTTTTTTAAATTTAATTTGTGTGCCCAATATATACAGTGAGCAAACAAATTATTTAATTTAAATAATAAAATAAGATTTTTTAAATGATTTTATTGTGCCCAATATATACAGTGAGCAAATTATTTAATCTAAATAATAAAATCAGATTTAATCTTTTTTTAAAATAAATATATAAATATTTATAAAAAAATAATAAATAAATATTTTTTAAATTTAAAGAATAAAATCTGATTTTTTTATTGATTTTTTTGTGCCCAATATATACAGTGAGCAAACGAATTATTTAATCTAAATAATAAAATCAGATTTAATCTTTTTTTTTAAATAAATATATAAATATTTATAAAAAAAATAATAAATAAATCTTTTTTAAATTTAAAGAATAAAATCAGATTTTTTTATTTAATTTTTGTGCCCAATATATACAGTAATCTTTTTTTTGTGCCCAGTAAATTTATACAGTGGGGAAAAAATATTTGATTTAAATAACAAAATCAGATTTTTAAATATTTATAATTTTTTTGGGCCTTATTAAATTTAAATAATAATATCTGTTTTTTTTATTTCTTTTTTTTGCACCCAATATATACAGTGAGGAAAATAATTATTAAATTTAAATAATAAAATCAGATTTTTTTATTGATTTTTTTGTGCCCAATATATACAGTGAGCAAACGAATTATTTAATCTAAATAATAAAATCAGATTTAATCTTTTTTTTTAAATAAATATATAAATATTTATAAAAAAAATAATAAATAAATATTTTTTAAATTTAAAGAATAAAATCAGATTTTTTTATTTAATTTTTGTGCCCAATATATACAGTAATCTTTTTTTTTGTGCCCAGTTTATACAGTGGGGAAAAATATTTTATTTAAATTAAAAAATCCGATTTTTAAATATTTTAA
This sequence comes from Lithobates pipiens, assembly GCA_037367395.1. NCBI lineage: Eukaryota > Metazoa > Chordata > Amphibia > Anura > Ranidae > Lithobates > Lithobates pipiens. Next base: position 249,906 of record JAZDVW010002040.1, read on the forward strand.
ATTTTTTTGGGCCTTATTAAATTTAAAAAATAATATCTGTTTTTTTTTATTTCTTTTTTTGCACCCAATATATACAGTGAGGAAAATAATTATTAAATTTAAATAATAAAATCAGATTTTTTTTATTGATTTTTTGTGCCCAATATATACAGTGAGCAAACTAATTATTTAATCTAAATAATAAAATCAGATTTAATCTTTTTTTTTTAAATAAATATAAAATATTTATAAAAAAATAATAAATAAATATTTTTTAAATTTAAAGAATAAAATCAGATTTTCTAATTTAATTTTTGTGCCCAATATATACAGTAATCTTTTTTTTTGTGCCCAGTTTATACAGTGGGGAAAAATATTTGATTTAAATTAAAAAATCTGATTTTTAAATATTTTAAATTTTTTTGGGCCTTATTAAATTTAAATAATAAAATCTGTTTTTTTTTATTTATTTTTTTGCACCCAATATATACAGTGAGGAAAATAATTATTAAATTTAAATAATAAAATCAGATTTAATCTTTTTTTTATTTTTTAAAATAAATATATAAATATTTATAAAAAATAATAAATACATATTTTTTAAATTTAAAGAATAAAATCAGATTTTTTTATTTAATTTTTGTGCCCAATATATACAGTAATCTTTTTTTTGTGCCCAATTTATACAGTGGGGGAAAAATTTGATTTAAATAATAAAATCAGATTTTTAATTTTTTTTGTATATTTTTTTATTATTTTTGGGCCCAATATATACAGTGAGGAAAATAATTATTAAATTTAAAGAATAAAATCAGATTTTTTTAATTTAATTTTTGTGCCCAATATATACAGTGAGCAAACAAATTAATTTCAATAATAAAATCAGATTTAATCTTTTTTTTTATTTTTTAAAATAAATATATAAATATTTATAAAAAATAATAAATACATATTTTTTAAATTTAAAGAATAAAATCAGATTTTTTAATTAAATTTGTGTGCCCAATATATACAGTGAGAAAACAAATTATTTAATTTAAATAATAAAATCAGATTTAATCTTTTTTTTATTTTTTAAAATAAATATATAAATATTTATCAATAATAATAAAAAATATTTTTTACATTTAAAGAATAAAATCAGATTTTTTTAAATTTTTGTGCCCAATATATACAGCGAGCAAACAAATTATTTAATTTAAATAATAAAATCAGATTTAATCTTTTTTTTTTTTTTTTACTTTTTGTACCCAATTTATACAGTGAGGAAAAAGATTTGATTTAAATAACAAAGTCTGATTTTTAAATATTTTTATTTTTTTGGGCCCAATATATACAGTGAGGAAAATAATTATTAAATTTAAATAATAAAATCAGATTTTTTTAATTTCTTTTTTTGTGCCCAATATATACAGTGAGCAAACTAATTATTTACATTTAAATAAAAAAATCAGATTTAATCTTTTTTTTATTTTTTGTGCCCAATTTATACAGTGGGGAAAAATAATTGATTTAAATAACAAAATCAGATTTTTAAAAACATTTTTTATATTTTTTACATTTTTACATTTTTTGTGCCCAATATATACAGTGAGCAAACTAATTATTTAATTTAAATAATACAATTAGATTTTTTCATTTATTTTTTCATTTTTTGTGGCCAATTTATACAGTGGGGAAAAATATTTGATTTAAATAATAAAATCATTTTTTTAAATATTTTTTATATTTTTTTTAACATTTTTTTGGGCCCAATATATACAGTGAGGAAAATAATTATGTAATCTAAATAATAAAATCAGATTTTTAAAAAAAAAATGTTGTTCCCAATATATACAGTGCAGTATACAGTACAAATCAGATTATTTTATATATTTTTTAATATTTTTTATTTTTTTATATTTTTGTGTGCCAAATATATACAGTGAGGAAAATAATTATTTGATATAAATAATAAAATCAGATTTGAAATTTTTTTTATTTATGTGCTCAATATATATAGTGAGGAAACTAATTATTTAATTTAAATAATAAAATCAGATTTTTTTAATTTTTTTTTTGTGCCCAATTTATACAGTGGGGAAAAATATTTAATTTAAATAATAAAATCTGATTTTTTAATATGTTTTATATATTTTTTCAATTCTTTGTGTTTTTTTTTTTTGTGCCCAATATATACAGTGAGCAAAATAATTATTTAATTTAAATAATAAAATCTGGTTTTTTAATATGTTTTATATATTTTTTCAATTCTTTGTGTTTTTTTTTTTTTTGTGCCCAATATATACAGTGAGCAAAATAATTATTTAATTTAAATAATAAAATCTGATTTTTTTAATATGTTTTATATATTTTTTCAATTCTTTGTGTTTTTTTTTTTTTGTGCCCAATATATACAGTGAGCAAAATAATTATTTAATTTAAATAATAAAATCAGATTTTTTAAATATTTTTTTTATATACATGTATTATTTTTTTTTCCGATGGAGACATCTTCTGATGGTGACATCTTCCAACGAGGACATCTTCCAATGAAGACATCTTTTGATGGGGACATTTTCCTATGGGGGCATCTTCCCGATGGAGACATCTTCCGCTGGGGACTGGAATGGCGCCAAACTTCGCTACTTAGAAATCCCCATAGGCGACATTATAAATAAATTGTTTAACTGGTTACATGTTTTGAGTTACAGAGGAGATCTAGTACTAGAATTATTGCTCTCGCTCTACCGATCGCGGCCATACCTCACATGTGTGGTTTGAACACCATTTTTACAGTGGTGTGAAAAAGTGTTTGCCCCCTTCCTCATTTCCTGTTCCTTTGCATGTTTGTCACACTTAAGTGTTTCGGAACATCAAACCAATTTAAACAATAGTCAAGGACAACACAAGTAAACACAAAATGCAATTTGTAAATGAAGGTGTTTATTATTAAAGGTGAAAAAAAATCCAAACCATCATGGCCCTGTGTGAAAAAGTGATTGCCCCCCTTGTTAAAACATACTATAACTGTGGTTGTCCACACCTGAGTTCAATTTCTCTAGCCACACCCAGGCCTGATTATTGCCACACCTGTTCACAATCAAGGCATCACTTAAATAGGAGCTGCTTGACACAGTAAGGTCCACCAGAAGATCCTTAAAAGCTACACATCATGCCGAGACCCAAAGAAATTCAGGAACAATTGAGAAAGAAAGTAATTGAGATCTATCAGTCTGGAAAGGGTTATAAAGCCATTTCCAAAGCTTTGGGAATCCAGCGAACCACAGTGAGAGCCATTATCCACAAATGGCGAAGACATGGAACAGTGGTGAACCTTCCCAGGAGTGGCCGGCCGCCCAAAATTACCCCAAGAGCGCAGCGACAACTCATCCAAGAGGTCACAAAAGACCCCACAACAACGTCCAAGGAACTGCAGGCCTCACTTGCCTCAGTTAAGGTCAGCGTTCATGCCACCACCATCAGGAAAAGACTGGGCAAAAATGGCCTGCATGGCAGAGTTCCAAGGAGAAAACCACTGCTGAGCAAAAAGAACATCAAAGCTCGTCTCAATTTCTCCACAACACATCTTGATGATCCCCAAGACTTTTGGGACAACATTCTGTGGAGCGATGAGACAAAAGTGGAACTCTTTGGAAGGTGTGTGTCCAAGTATATCTGGCGTAGAAGGAACACTGCATTTCATAAAAAGAACATTATACCAACAGTAAAATATGGTGGTGGTAGTGTGATGGTCTGGGGCTGTTTTGCTGCTTCAGGACCTGGAAGACTTGCCGTGATAAAAGGAACTATGAATTCTGCTGTCTACCAAGAGATCCTGAAGGAGAATGTCCGACCATCTGTTCGTGTACTCAAGCTGAAACCAACTTGGGTTCTGCAGCAGGACAATGATCCTAAACACACCAGCAAGTCCACCACCGAATGGCTGAAGAAAAACAAAATGAAGACTTTGGAGTGGCCTAGCCAAAGTCCTGACCTGAATCCTATTGAGATGTTGTGGTATGACCTTAAAAAGGCCGTTCATGCTCGAAAACCCTCTAATGTAACTGAATTAGGACAATTCTGCAAAGATGAGTGGGCCAAAATTCCTCCAGGACGCTGTAAAAGCCTCATTGCACGTTATCGCAAACGCTTGGTTGCAGTTGTTGCTGCTAAGGGTGGCCCAACCAGTTATTAGGTTTAGGGGGCAATCACTTTTTCACACAGGGCCATGATGGTTTGGATTTTTTTTCACCTTTAATAATAAACACCTTCATTTACAAATTGCATTTTGTGTTTACTTGTGTTGTCCTTGACTATTGTTTAAATTGGTTTGATGTTCCGAATAGGGATGAGCTTCGTGTTCGACTCGAACATCGGTCGTTCGTGCGTTCGCCGAATTCCGAACGTTTGGGCCGTTCGCGGCAAAATTCGTGTGGCCCACAATGCACTGCGATGGCGCAATGCATTGCTGTCTCACGATTGGCCAAGCATGCACTGTGACCCCGCATGCTTGGCCAATCGCAGCGCCAGTAGCGAGGAGAGCAATGGTTGGCCACAGGCATCCTGCCTGTGGCCAATCATAGCTCAGGCTGTGTAGTGCACGCCCCACACTATATAAAGCTGCCTTTCAGGCGGCCTCGTGTAGTGTGTTGGCATCTGAAGCAGTGGGTGTTCTGTGTACCTTCAACACAGTTACACACCAATCGTTTTTGGCTGATTTCCTATCTTGCTCTTCTGTAGTGGTTACTGTCTGTGCCCTGACCGCAGTATACACCACTATATTCACCTCACCTATATAGCTAGTGATCTAGCTTTAATAATAGAGCTTGCAGTCAGTAGTGTCAGGAGATAGTGCGTGCTGTCTGCGTGCTCTGTACCCAGTACATACCGCTATTATCCACCTACATAGCTGTTCTCTATTTGGGCCCGATTGGCATCTGCTGGAGTTATTGGAAGTTGTGTGTGCCTCCAGCACAGCACAGTATACATCTGTATATACCCCTTTAACTCTGCTGTTCTATAAAAAAGGCATCTGCAGGAGTTAGTGGGTGTTGTGTGCCTCCAGCACAATATAAACTACCCAACTACTGTTTTACCCAACTCCCTTCAGGCCATTACCATGTCTGGAAGGCCAGCAAGGAGAGGCAGACAGGCGCGAGCCGATAAAAGAGGGCAAGCAGGCTCTGTGTCTAGAGACAACAGTGCTGGTCGTGGACGCGGTGCATTGTCATCATCAGCACGTGGCCATGGGACATGCTTGTCCTTCTTTTCTGCAGCTGGACATGTTGAACCGCAACATGCCAACGACTTGGTAGAGTGGATGACCAAGCCCTCTTCATCCTCCTCATCCTCTCTCACCCAGTCTCAGGGTACTAGCAAAGCAGCTGCCAACGCATCGTCTTCCCTCCTCTCAATGTCATCATCAGTGACTCCTTCCCTAGACCCACCACGTCCTCCTGAGGAGTCTCCTGAACTCTTTGAGCACAGTGTTGGGTACATGCTCCAGGAGGATGCCCAGTGTTTGGTGGGCTCTGATGATGACACTCAGCTAGAGGAAGGCAGTAGCGTGAGCGCAGAGAGAGGGGATGCTCAAGAAGGACAGCAATCTGGCAGTCATGTTCCACAAGCTGCAGCATACTGCCAGGTTTGCTACAGCGATGAAGAGGGAGGGGATGATGAGGGCACTGACTCCACGTGGGTGCCTGGAAGGAGGGAGGAGGAGGAGGCGGCACATGTCCAACGAGGCAGGATGTCCTCCGGGGGCCAGCTTAGGGGCAGCACACCGACTGAATCACACCGCAGAGCTCCGCCTGTGCAGAGCGCTGCCTCTGCGCGTTATTCTAAAAGTTCTTTGGTGTGGGCCTTTTTTGAGACAAGTGCATCAGATCGCACCGCTGCTATTTGCAACATATGTCTCAAGCGTATCTCATGTGGCCAAAACATCAGCCGCTTGGGCACCACATGCTTGACCAGACATATGTTGACCTGCCATGCAGCTCGTTGGCAAGCGTACCTCAAAGACCCACACCAAAGAACAAAGCGGACCTCTCCTTGCTCCTCATCAGCTGGCATCTCCAACCCCACTAGACCTTCAGTCCTCTCTGAAACCTGCTCTGAGAGGAATGAAGGTGTAGAATTAGGTGTGTCACAGCCAAGTGCTTCCGGGAACTCTGCTAGCAGTACACCCACGTCCGATTATAGCAGACAAATGTCCCTGCCCCAGCTGCTGGACCGTCGAAAGAAGTTCACTCCCAGCCATCCACATGCCCAGCGGTTGAATGCTAGCTTGGCTAAATTGCTAGCACTTCAACTGCTGCCTTTTCAGTTCGTAGACTCGGCCCCCTTCCGTGAGTTTGTACAATGTGCGGTTCCTCAGTGGCAGGTCCCCAAACGCCACTTTTTCTCACGGAAGGCCATTCCGGCTCTCTACCGGCATGTGGAAGGCAATGTCCTTGCCTCGCTGGACAGGGCGGTCAGTGGTAAGGTGCATATTACCGCTGACTCATGGTCCAGCAGGCATGGACAGGGACGTTACCTGTCTTTCACGGCCCATTGGGTCACTCTTCTGGCTGCTGGGAAGGATGCAGGACAAGGTGCAGTAGTATTGGAGGTTGTTCCGCCACCACGCCTCCAAAATGCTACTATTGGTTGTGACACACCTCTCCTCCACCCCCTCCTCTTCTTCTTCCTCCATGGCCTCTTCCAGTGCTCTGTCCTCAGAACCAGCGGTGCTCCGTAGGCGTTGCAGGGGCTACGCAAGTATGCAGGCAAAACGATGCCATGCCGTGCTTGCGCTGGTTTGTTTGGGGGACAGGAGCCACACTGGGGCGGATGTTTTGTCAGCTCTGCAGGGGCAGGCCGAGAGGTGGTTGACGCCACGCCAGCTTAAGCCAGGAATGGTGGTTTGCGACAATGGCACCAACCTCCTCTCCGCCCTCCGACAGGGACAACTGACCCATGTGCCCTGTGTAGCTCACGTCCTTAACCTGGTGGTGCAGCGGTTCTTGGGCAGGTACCCCGGCTTACAGGATGTCCTGAAACAGGCCAGGAGAGTCTGTGTGCATTTCCGCCAATCATTTAATGCCTGTGCTCGGCTGGCTGAGCTCCAAAAGGAGTTGAACCTGCCCAAGAACCGCCTTATATGTGACATGCCCACCAGATGGAACTCAACATTGGCCATGCTGCAGCGGCTGCACATGCAGCAGAGGGCCATCAATGAGTACCTGTGCGACTATGGCACCAGGACAGGGTCAGGGGAGCTTGGTTTTTTCTCACCACGCCAGTGGGGCATGATCAGGGATGCATGCACTGTCCTGTCACCGTTTGAGGAGGCCACAAGGATGGTAAGCAGTGACAGTGCATGCATCAGTGACACTATACCCCTTGTCCACCTCTTGGAGCATACGCTGCGTGGAATAATGGACAGGGCACTTGAGGCAGAACAGAGGCAGGAAGAGGAGGACTTCCTTGCCTCTCAAGGCCCCCTTTATCCAGACAGTGTTCCTGCTGTGCCACCCATCACACAGGAAGAGGGTGAGGAGGAGGAAGAGGAGGATGATTGTGTCAGCATGGAGGTGGAGGCTGGCACTCAGCATCAGCAGCAGCAGTCTTATAGGGATGATTTACAGTCCCAAGAAACACGTGGACTTGTACGTGGCTGGGAGGAGGTAGCTGCGGATCATGTTGTCCTTAGTGACCCAGAGGACTCCGGACCGAATGCCTCAGCTAACCTACGCTGCATGGCCTCCCTGATCCTGCAAAGCCTGCGGAAGGATCCTCGTATTCTTCGGATCAAGGAGAGGGACCATTACTGGCTGGCCACTCTCCTTGATCCACGGTACAAGGGTAAGGTTGCCGACCTTATCTTGCCATCGCAGAGGGAGCAGAGGATGAGACATCTCCGGGAGGCCTTGCAGAAAGCTCTGTGCAGCGCGTTCCCAGAGACTGGGAGGTCACAAACTCCTGGTCCTGGACAACGTGTTGCTGAGGCATCAGCCAGAAGGAGCGGTGGAGAAGGTGGCCGTCTGACTGATGCTTTCAGACAATTTTTTAGTCCGCAGCCCCAAGGTATGATTGGTTCCAGCAACCATCGCCAGCGTCTGATTTACATGGTGCAGGAATACCTAGGGGCAAGGTCAGACTTGGACACCTTTCCCACTGAAAATCCTCTGGCTTACTGGGTCTTGAGGATGGATCACTGGCCAGAGCTTGCACAGTATGCAATTGAGCTACTGGCCTGTCCTGCATCCAGCGTTCTTTCGGAACGCACCTTCAGTGCTGCTGGTGGCTTCGTTACCGATCACAGGGTGCGCCTGTCCACCGAATCAGTTGATCGACTGACCTTCATCAAGATGAATCAGTCTTGGATCACCCACAGCTACCAAGCACCTGAAGCTGATGTAACCGAATAATTTTTTTTGAAATACCACATCCCTTCAAGACTGCCTATGCTGATGCTGAGTGACTGTCCTGTTATGTTGATTGTCTATCCTCTTCCTCCTCCGCTGATATGTTGGAAGAACATTTTTGGTTCTGGGTGATGCCAGCAGCCCAATTTTTCTGCCCCTGTTTAACAGGGGCGTTTAAGTACAATTTTTGATGCAATGCTTTGCAGCAGGGCTAATTCCTGCAATAAAACTAGAGTATATGGCAGAGGTTGCAGTGTGATGGCACCAGCACCAGTGCCTAAGGCCCAATTTTTCTGCCCCTGTTTAACAGGGGCGTTTAAGTACAATTTTTGATGCAATGCTTTGCAGCAGGGCTAATTCCTGCAATAAAACTAGAGTATATGGCAGAGGTTGCAGTGTGATGGCACCAGTGCCTAAGGCCCAATTTTTCTGCCCCTGTTTAACAGGGACATGTAATTACAATTCTTGATATAATATTTCACAGGAGGGCCCCTTCCTGTGCCCACCCAGAGTAACTGTGAGGACTTATAGTGTTGTGGCACCAGCACCACAACCACCAAAGGTCAATTTTTCTACCACTGTTCAACAATGGCATGTAATTACAATTCTTGATATAATCGTTCACAGCAGGGCGCTCCAGCGCCCACCAAGAGTCACTTTGAGGGCTTACAATGTTGTTGCAAAACCAACACTTTGTTCCGCCATTTCTGCAGAGCATATAGGGCAGGCCCCTACTTTCAAACATCCAACTTACAAACATCTCCTACTTGCAAACGGAAGGAGACAACAGCAAGTGAGATGAAAAAAGATGGACGACAAAACAAATTATACAGGGGTGATAACCCTTCCCTATGTTTTCCAAAAAGCTTAAAGATATTTTTTTTGACTGGAGCTACACTTTAAAAATGTACCGCTTGAAAATGACAAACAGATTCAACTTAACACAACAAACCTACACAGTCCCTGTCTTGTTTGCACCGCCTGTATACTGCTGTTCTGAGTATATAGGGCCTGGGGGCCACACGCATTTCCTTTTTTTAATATGGGTACAGGGTTCCCCTTAATATGCGTACAAGACCCAAATAGGCTGGTAATGGGCAGGGAGGGCTACCCATGCCATTTTTCTGAATGATTTTCAACCATATTGCAGGAACCAGATATAACATTAAAACCGCAAGCAGTTTTAAATGGTGTTATTTCCGCTTAATGTCATTTTGTGCAGGGACTGTTCTAAACACGGGAAACACGTGGCACTTCACAGGCATACTACAGACACCCACCAGGCACCATATTTAAAGTAATATTTCACTTTTTTTTTTTCACTTTAATCGTCATTAAAATCAGTGCTCCCACCAAAACGGTAGTTTTTAAAACTTTTTTTTGCAGTGACCCATGTCCCCTGAGGCAGGAGGCAGGTCGCCAAACCCTTTTTAGGACACTATCTTGCATATTAGCCGTTAAAATTAGCACTTTCCAATTCGAACGTTCGAGTCCCATAGACTTCAATGGGGTTCTAACGTTCGTACCGAACGCGGGGGTCGTTCGCAAGTTCTGGTGCGAACCGAACCGGGGGGTGTTCGGCTCATCCCTAGTTCCGAAACACTTAAGTGTGACAAACATGCAAAGGAACAGGAAAGGAGGAAGGGGGCAAACACTTTTTCACACCACTGTATATGTGGGCGGGATTTAGGTATGCGTTCACTTCTGCATGCGAGCACACAGGGACAGGGGTGCTTTTAAAAAAAAATCTTCCAATGGGGACATCTTCATATGGGGACATCTTCGAAGGCAGACATTTTCCAATGGGGACATCTTCCGCTGGTGACATCTTCCGAAGGCGACATCTTCCTTTAGGGACATCATCTTATGTTGACATCTTCTGCTGGGGACATCTTCCAATGGGGACATTTTCCGCTGGGGAAATCTTCCATTCGGGACATCTTCTGATGGGGACATCTTCCTATGGGGACATCTTCCACTGGGGACATTTTCCGATGGGGACATCTTCCGATGGTGAAATCTTCCTATGGGGACATCTTCAAATGGGGACATCTTCCGATGGGGACATATTCAAATGGGGACATCTTGCTATGGGAACATCTTCCGATGGTGACATCTTCTGCTGGGGACTGGAATGGCGCCAAACTTCGCTACTTAAAAATCCCCATAGGCGACAATATAAATTTTTTACTGGTTACATGTTTTGAGTTACAGAGGAGTTCTAGGGCTAGAATTATTGCTCTCACTCTAACGTTCGCGGTGATACCTCACATGTGTGGTTTGAACACCGTTTTCATACGCGTTCGCTGCACGTGAGCACACAGGGACAGGGGTGCTTTCGAAAAAAAAAAAAAATGATTGTTCATTTTACATTATTTATTTTAGTTTGACCCCCCCCCCCCCCAAATTTTTTTTGATCACTTTTATTCCCATTACAAGGAATGTAAACATCTCTTGTAATAGGAACATGGCATGACAAGTCCTCTTTACAGCGAGATATGGAGGGTCAGTAAGACCCCAAATCTCACCTGTCGGCTGGGAAGCCTGAAATAAAACTAAAACAAGATCCTGGCTTCGATCGTAGCGGTGAGTCAGTAGAAGCACCAGAGGGAGGCGGAGGGGGGGGATAGACATCCCCTCTCGTCTCCCGTAAGAATGATCAAGCCGTTATGATCGCTCATATGGTGTAGGGAATCACCAGCTGAAAAAGCTGAAATCTGAATGATGCCCGTAGCTGCACCCGTCATTCAGATATCCCTGCACAAAGTCAAGGATGTCATATGACCGCCGGCGGGCGGGAAGTGGTTAAAACGCTTTTTTTTTTTTTTTAACACAAAGTTGTCCATTTATACAATATTTCTAACACGTAGCATGTATATAGCAAAAATGACACCCCAAAATAGATTCTCCTACTCCTCCTGAGTACGGCGATACCACATGTGTGAGACTTGCACAGCCTGGCCACATACAGAGGCCGAGTACAGCCGAGTATGGCTGAGCATGGCCGAGTATGACTGGATATGGCCGAGTATGGCTGGGTATGGCAGAGTATGGCTGGGTATGGCCGAGTATGGCTGAGCATGGCCGAGTATGGCTGGGTATGGCAGAGTATGGCTGGGTATGGCCGAGTATGGCTGGGTATGGCAGAGTATGGCTGAGCATGGCCGAGTATGGCTGGGTATGGCTGAGCATGGCAGAGTATGGCTGGGTATGGCAGAGTATGACTGGGTATGGCAGAGTATGACTGAGCATGGCCGAGTATGGCTGGGTATGGCAGAGTATGGCTGAGCATGGCCGAGTATGGCTGGGTATGGCCGAGTATGGCTGGGGTATGGCTGGGTATGGCAGAGTATGACTGGGTATGGCAGAGTATGACTGAGCATGGCAGAGTATGGCTGGGTATGGCAGAGTATGGCTGAGCATGGCCGAGTATGGCTGGGTATGGCCGAGCATGGCTGGGTATGGCAGAGTATGGCTGGGTATGGCCGAGTATGGCTGGGTATGGCCGAGTATGGCTGGGTATGGCAGAGTATGGCTGGGTATGGCAGAGTATGACTGAGCATGGCAGAGTATGGCTGGGCATGGCAGAGTATGACTGAGCATGGCAGAGTATGGCTGGGTATGGCAGAGTATGACTGAGCATGGCCGAGTATGGCTGGGTATTGCAGAGTATGACTGAGCATGGCAGAGTATGGCTGGGTATTGCAGGGAATGGCTGGGTATTGTAGGGTATGGCAGAGTATGACTGAGCATGGCAGAGTATGGCTGGGTATGGCAGAGTATGACTGAGCATGGCAGAGTATGGCTGGGTATTGCAGGGAATGGCTGGGTATTGTAGGGTATGGCAGAGTATGACTGAGCATGGCAGAGTATGACTGAGCATGGCAGAGTATGGCTGGGTATTGCAGAGTATGACTGAGCATGGCAGAGTATGGCTGGGTATTGCAGGGAATGGCTGGGTATTGTAGGGTATGGCAGAGTATGACTGAGCATGGCAGAGTATGGCTGGGTATGGCAGAGTATGACTGAGCATGGCAGAGTATGGCTGGGTATTGCAGGGAATGGCTGGGTATTGTAGGGTATGGCAGAGTATTGCAGAGCATTGCAGAGTATGGCTGAGCATGGATGAATGGATGGCGGGATGTGACTGCAATTGTCAAAGAGCAGCGCTGTGGGCACTACAGATCTAGCCCATGGGGCTGCTGCCATCCGATCTCTCCCTCTCCACTGTACCCAGGGCCGTTTTTAAGGCAGGGCAAAAGGCTGCCCTGGGCCCCATAATTTTTGTGGGGCCAAAACCAGCTGCCTCACACTTGCCAAGTATCCTGGTTTAAATTCCCTCATCCCTTGAGGTTTTAGTCCTGTGCTGTGTCCCGATATCTCAGTGTGAAGTGCTGCCCAGCTCTGTCCTATTGTTGCGTACAGATGACTCACCTGTGGACCCTGTGTATACATGTAAATTGCCGGCATTCATATGTAAATTGGGACGGCCGGCGGCATTAATATGTATATCACAGGGGTGGACTGATAACTCATGGGGCCCCCGGGCAATAGGAGATTATGGGGCCCCCGGGCAATAGAAGATTAAGGGGCCCCCGGGCAATAGGAGATTATAGGGACCCTGGGCAATAGGAGATTATAGGTCCCCCAGGCAATAGATTATGGGGCCACATAGTATACACACATACAGTATACACACATACAGACACACACAATATACACACACAGAATACACATACACACACTGAAAAGGTACTGGAAAGGCGGGGCAGCTATAATCTTGGGATTTTTTTTAAAAACACACATTTTTACATACTGCCCCTGGTTTTATTGAGGCTGGCAACCCTGATGGGGCCCCTTAATGGCATGGGGCCCTCGGGCAGTGCCCAAATGGTCAGTCCGCCCCTGGTATATCATGCCCCCTAAGGTCGTATGCACAGTAATCTCTAGCAACCAATCAACAAGCAGAAATCATGTGCCGTAACCTCTAGTAACTAATCAGTGAGCCGTAATGTGTGCTGTAACCTCTAGCAACCAGTCAGTGAGCGGTAATGATACACTGTAACCTCTGGCAACCATTCGCAATAGTTGCCTGATCTGATTCAGTAAACTGATTTTGAGTCTAGCTGCTATTTATTGTATTTCTCAGAGCAGGTGGAGAGTAAAACTGCATGGGGGGGGGGGGGGGCAAGAAAAGTTTTGCCCAGGGTCCAATCAATATTAAAGACAGCCCTGACTGTACCGATCGGTACACGGAGGGGAGAGAAGGAACCGGCGTTATGACATGACACCAGTTTGTTTACAAGTGATCGCTCTGTCATTTGACGGGGCGATGACGTTGGTAAACGGCGGCATTCAGGGGCCATTTGCCGTGATCTGTGATGGGCCCGGTCCGGAGGATGTTCTCAGGAGGGTCACGGATGTTCCCAGGGGGGCGTGCGAGAGCGGGATTCTGGGAGGACGTTACTGTACGCCCTTCCCATAGTTATGCAGCCGCCCTGTAGCCGTCATTCGGCTATATGGGCCGGTTGGCAAGTAGTTAACAGCGTCACATGAAAGACTGGGTGGAACTTTAGAGTATCAGGTAAGTCGAGCTCACAAGTGGCATCATTCATTTTTCCTTTTTACAGAAAAGGGTCCCATGAATTTAGGACCCACATTCCTCGAGGGACAAGCCATCTTTAAGTTGACCGTGGATAACCATACCTGGTTGCCGGGTTCCAGAATAAGTTCTCCCTCGCTTCTTCCTGTCAAACATCTTTTTGTTATATTCCTGAGTCTTGGCCATGGTTTCTTGTAAAAGTTTATTGTTTGTGAGAAAGAAGACCCATTGTTTTCGGAGACCGCAGGAATGGCGCACTCGGGTATAGAACTGGGCAGGAAAAGATGGATGGAAGCCGTAGTCGGCAAAAAATGGCGTCTGCTTGATGGCAGAATGCGGGGAGTTGTTGTAGGAAAACTCAGCAATAGGCAGTAAAGAGTAGACATGTGCAAAAGGAAAAAATTTGTTTAGTTTTGTTTCGTTTTAATTCGTTAATTCATTAATTTTGTTTAGTTATATTCGTTAACTTCCTTAAATTCGTTTTCGGATTTCGTTTAGTTTTCTACCGAACTCGAAAAATCGGCCACATTCGAAAACATTTCAACCAAATTCGAAAATATTTCTACCGGATTCGAAACGATTTCAACACGATTCGACATTATTTCAACCACATTCGAAAATATTTTGTGACCCGACTTTAGGGCGATGTATCTCGGGGTCACTTGGTGCTAGAAACTCCAAATTTGGATATGTTGTAGTGCTGGTATTATTGTGTTTGCATACCAAATTTGGGGTTTCTAGCTATAAGTGACCCCGAGATATGTGGCCCCAAAATCGGGTCGCAAAATGTCATTCTCTGCTCTAATAACTAATAACATTTTGCGACCCGATTTTGGAGCCACATATCTCGGGGTCACATATAGCTAGAAACCCCAAATTTGGTATGCAAACACAATAATACTAGCACTACAACATATCCAAAATTTGGAGTTTCTAGCACCAAGTGACCCCGAGATACATGGCCCTAAAGTCGGGTCACAAAATATTTTCGAATGTGGTTGAAATAATGTCGAATCATGTTGAAATCATTTCGAATCCAGTAGAAATATTTTCGAATTTGGTTGAAATATTTTCGAATGTGGCCGATTTTTCGAATTCGGTAGAAAACTAAACGAAATCCGAAAACGAATTTAAGGAAGTTAACGAATATAACTAAACGAAATTAATTAATTAACGAATTAAAACGAAACGAAACTAAACGAATTTTTTCCTTTTGCACATGTCTACTCTTTACTGCCTATTGCTGACTTTTCCTACAACAACTCCCCGCATTCTGCCATCAAGCAGACACCATTTTTTGCCGACTACGGCTTCCATCCATCTTTTTGAAGTGTCTAGCACCAAGTGACCCCGAGATACATGGCCCTAAAGTCGGGTCACAAAATATTTTCGAATGCGGTTAAAATAATGTCGAATCATGTTGAAATAATTTCGAATGCAGTTGAAATAATTTAGAATCATGTCGAATTCATTCGAATTCATTCGTTATATTTCTTTCGTATTCGTTGTAATTTGTTATTTTTTTATTCGGACATTCGGATGCATCCGAATGTCCGAAAGATGCAAAATTCGTCCGAATTTCGATTCGTTACGAAACGAATTGCACAAGCCTAGTAAAGAGACCCAGTCGCCCTGTGAGAAGGCAGAGAAGCAGCGGAGGTATTGCTCCAACTCAATGCCAACTCAATCTCAAGGCAACCACAGAGGGCCTTCCAAAACCTGGAGGTAAACTGGACACCTCGATCAGACACAGTACTGTCCGGGACTCCATGCAGCCTATTTCCTTGATAAAAAATCTTTACAGTCTCCATAGCCGAAGGTGTTCCTTTCATAGGCAGGAAGTGAACCGTTTCGGACAATCTATCCACTACGCCAAAGATAGTAGAGGAACCCTCTGCCCGAGGGAGTTCCACAATGAAACCCATTGAGATCATTTTCCAAGGTCTTTCTGGGACGGGTAAGGGCTTCAGTAGACCCCAGGCTCTCGTTCGGCTATTCTTGCTTCGGGAACAAGTACTGCATGACTCCACAAAACTCTCCCAGTCGCTTACCAGCTGAGGCCACCAAAACGTGCGCTGTATCAGTTCAGCCATTTTCAGAGCACCAAAATGTCCGGCCAACTTATGGTCATGGCAGAGCTCCAGTACGGCTGCCCTTAGGCCCTCTGGGACCATAATTTTGCCCTTGTGCCAAAACATGCCATCTTGTCCCCTTACATCAGTTTCAGCAGACGGAGTCAACTCCACAGAGGCTTGACTTATTCGGGATATGAGATCCCCTTGAAATAACATGAAGTTTCCCAAAGGGAGAATGGTGTCTGGAAGTAAGGATTTTCCAGGAGTCATTGAACATGCAGGAGAGTGCGTCTGGTTTAATGTTTTTGAAGCCGGGTCTGTAAGTGACGTGGAACTGAAATCTGGAGAAGAAAACTGCCCACCTTGCCTGCCTTGGTTCCAATCTCTTGGCCGTTCTTAAAGCGGAGGTCCACCCTAAAGTGGACCTTCCGGTCATTGGAATCCTCCCCCCCTTCAGCACCACAATTGGCACCTTTCAGGGGGGAGGGGGGTGCAGGTACCTGTACAGTACAGGTATCTGCACCCACTTCCGGCATAGATATCTGCAGAATCGACGCCCCTTTCCGAAGGTCCCCCGCTGTCTGCTGGGAAACACACGGATCCCAGAGACGGCGGGGACCATCCTTATTGCGCAGCGCGACTCGCGCATGCACAGTAGGGAACCGGGAAATGAAGCCGCAAGGCTCCACTTCCTGATTCCCATAGCCAAGATGGCGGCGGCAGCACCCGAGAGACGATCGAGAGATCGGCTTCGGGGGCCGACATCGCGGGCGCGCTGGGCGGGTGAGTGTCCTTATTTTAAAAGTCAGCAGCTGCAGTATTTGTAGCTGCTGTTTTTGAAAAAAAAATAAAAATGGTGGAACTCCCGGCGGACTCCCTCTTTAAGTACTCCAAGTTTTTATGGTCTGTGTAGAGCAAAATGGGCAGCACTCTCAAGTAGGTACACTCCTCTAAAGTGGCCTTGATGGCTAGAAGCTCCCGATCTCCCACATTGCAATTCTTCTCCGCTGTGGAGAGTTTGCAAGAGAAGAAAGCCACCGGGTAAAGAATGGCCTTGGCTCCTTGCCGCTGGGGTTACACAGCCCCTACTGCGATTTCTGAGGCATCGGCTTCGAGGGCAAACGGTAAGGCAGGGTCCTGGTGTTTCAAAATGGAGGCAGAGGTCCCAAGAAAGTGTCAAAAGTGTCTGATGCGTCTGCCGCAATGTCGCAGTCCCAGCTAAAAATCACAGGTCGCCCCCATTACTAATAAAAAAATTAATAAATAATAAAAAGGCCATATATTTTTCCTCTCTTTTGTAGACGCGATAAACTTTTGCGCAAACCATTGCAATTTTTATTTAACCAAAAATACGTAGAAGAATACATATTTTTCTTGCTTTTTTTTTTTTTTTTAAACTGATGAAAAAATTTGTTTTTGTTTATTTCCATTTTTTCTGGGGGATGTTTATTATAGCAAAAAAGTAAAAAATATTGGGGTTTTATTTTCAAAATTGTCACTTTTCTTTGTTTATAGCGCAAAAAAACTAAAAACCGCAGAGATGATCAAATACCACCAAAAGAAAGCTTTGTGGGGGAAAAAAAGGACGTCAGTTTTGTTTGGGTGCCACGTGGCACGACCGCGTAATTGTCAGTTAAAGCGACACAGTGCCGAATCGCGAAACGTGGCCTGGCCAGGAAGGGGGGGGGGGTAAAATCTTCCAGTCCTTAAGTGGTTTCAGTGCGGCTCTCGTTCTGGGTGGACGTCATATGACGGCTTCCCAGAACAACCGCTCTAGCGCACCTGCAGGGGCATGTACCGCGGCGATTCGCAGCCACGCCGTGTCCTAGTGACAGATCCTGATCTCTTCTAAAGAGCCGCATCCACGGATCTTTAACTTTGTGATCGGCGGTGTCCAATCACAGCCGGTCACATGTAAACACGGAGATGCTGGTAATTGGCGCTCCTCGCCTCACACTGACAGAGTATAAGGAGAGGAGAGCCGATCAGGGGCATCTCCTCACAGGGGACAGCTAGGGATGTAATCAGGACACTGACCATCAGTGCCCTGATTACAATTAAGTGCCCACCAGTGCCAGAAATGTGTGCCCACCACTGCCAGCAATCAGTGTCCACCTTTGCCCACAAGTGCCAGCAATCAGTGCCCACCAGTTCTAGCAATCAGCGCCCACAAGTGATGGCAGTCACTGCTGCCCATCAATGCTCATCACTGCTGCCCATCAATGCCCATCACTGCTGCCCATCAATGCTCATCACTGCTGCCCATATGTGCTGCCTATCAATGCCCATCAGTGCCACCTATCAGTGCTCATCAGTTCCACATATCAGTGCCCATAAGGGCAGCATATTAGTGCCTCCTCATCAGTGCCACCTCATCAGTGCAGCCTATCAGTGCCCATCAGTGCCGCCCATCAGTGTCACTTATCTGTGCCCACCATTGCCACCCTTCAGTGCTGTCTATCAGTGCTCATCGGCACCACATATCAGTGACACCTATTAGTGCCCATAAGTGCAGCATATTAGTGCCTCTTCATCAGTACCCATCAGTGCCACCCATCAGTGCTGCCTATCAGTGCTCATCAGCACCACATATCAGTGCCCATAAGTGTGACATATTAGTGCCACCTAATCAGTGCCCATCAGTGAAGGAGAAAATTTACTTATTTACAAAATTTACTGACAGAAAAATAAAAACTTCAATTAAATTTCAATCAATTTTTTTTTTTTTAGGAAAAAATAAAAAACCCAAAAGTGATTAAATACCACCAAAATAAATCTCTATTTGTGTGAAGAAAATGATAAAAATGTCATTTGGGTACAGCGTCGCACGTCCGCGTAATTGTCATTCAAAGTGTGACAGCGCTGAAAGCTGAAAATTGGCCTGGGCAGGAAGGGGGGTGGCAGTGCCCGGTATTGAGGTGGTTAAACATGATAAGTTAACAAAAAAAAAAAATGTGCATTGATACATGTTCCCCCCTCCCCCCCCGGGCAGTACCCGGACCCCCGTACACTTTTTATGACCCATTATTTCTTTGGATTTCTCAGTTTGGCTCCCATAGACTTCAATAGGGTTTTGCGGGTTCGGGGGCCAAACTTTTACCCTGTTCGGGGGGGGGCATTCGGCCCTCTAATGATGAACAATATTGGACTGCTTGAGCGGTGCCATTTATTCCTTTTTATTATTATTATTTTTTTTTATATATATATTTTACGCTGGAAATTTTTGGCTCTCCTGAATTCGACGAATCGCGAGCGCTCCCGGGAAAAGCCGGCAGTTTTTTATTCTTTTTTTTTCATTGTCAGTCTCCTCACATCTCCAATTATGAATTTACGCAGAGAAATCCGGAATGCGCGGCACACGCACCCGCCGGCGGCCCAATGAATTATGCAATGCTACGTGATGCATTTTATGTATTCGATGGAGTCCCCCCCTCCCCCCCCCCCCACTTCCATACACAAAGTGCAGCTTTTTTTTTTCCTTTGAATAATTTTCCTCCCCGGGATGGATGTTGTTGTTGTTTTTTGAAGGCGTCGCAATGATTGACAGGATGAGATAGAAGCACGGGGAAGATAAGTCTGCAGCGCCCGCCGTACACCTCCGTATTATTACGACCAAGGTCAAGCGTTGGGGTGGCGGCGGCACTCAGATCACCGCGCCGTCTGATATCGAAATCTCAGCAGGAGTTTTTGATCCATTAAAAATGAATACAAAATCAGCTTCTCCATCTAATCCTAGAAGAACGCAACCGAGTGAAAGAACGCAACTGAGTGAAAGAACGCAACCGAGCGAAAGAACGCAACTGAGCGAAAGAACGCAACCGAGCGAAAGACAGAAACCAAACGAAAGAATGCAATCGAGGAAAAGACCGCAACCGAGTGAAAGACGGAAACCGAGCGAAAGAACGCAACCGAGCGAAAAACCGCAACCGAGCGAAAGACCGCAACCGAGGGAAGGAACGCAACTGAGTGAAAGAAGGAAACCGAGCAAAAGACGGAAACCGAGCGAAAGACGGAAACCAAGTGAAAGATTCAACCGAGCGAAAGAACGCAACCGAGGGAAAGAACGCAACCGAGCAAAAGACGGAAACCAAACGAAAGACCACAACCGAAGGAAAGAACGCAACCGAGCGAAAGATGGAAACAGAGGGAAAGAACGCAACCGAGCGAAAGAACGCAACCGAGCGAAAGATGGAAACCGAGCGAAAGAACGCAACCGAGCGAAAAACCGCAACCGAGCGAAAGACCGCAACCGAGGGAAGGAACGAAACTGAGTGAAAGAAGGAAACCAAGCAAAAGACGGAAACCAAGTGAAAGATTCAACCGAGCGAAAGAACGCAACCGAGGGAAAGAACGCAACCGAGCAAAAGACGGAAACCAAACGAAAGACCGCAACTGAAGGAAAGACCGCAACCGAGCGAAAGACGGAAACAGAGGGAAAGACGGAAACCGAGCAAAAGAACGTAACTGAGCGAAAGATCGCAACCGAGCGAAAGAACGCAACCGAGGGAAGGAACGAAACCGAGCGAAAGACAGAAACCGAGCGAAAGAAGCGCAACCGAGCGAAAGATGGAAACCGAGCGAAAGAACGCAACCGAGCGAAAGATGGAAACCGAGCGAAAGAACGCAACCGAGCGAAAGACCGCAACCGAGGGAAGGAACGAAACTGAGCGAAACACGGAAACCGAGCGAAAGACGGAAACCAAACGAAAGACCGCAACCGAAGGAAAGAACGCAACCGAGTGAAAGACGGAAACCGAGGGAAAGACGGAAACCGAGCGAAAGACCGCAACCGAGGGAAAGACGGAAACCGAGCGAAAGACCGCAACCGAGTGAAAGACGGAAACCTAGCGAAAGAACACAACCGAGCGAAAAACCGCAACCGAGCGAAAGACCGCAACCGAGGGAAGGAACGAAACTGAGTGAAAGAAGGAAACCGAGCAAAAGACGGAAACCGAGCGAAAGACGGAAACCAAGTGAAAGATTCAACCGAGCGAAAGAACGCAACCGAGCAAAAGACAGAAACCAAACGAAAGACCACAACCGAAGGAAAGAACGCAACCGAGCGAAAGATGGAAACAGAGGGAAAGAACGCAACTGAGCGAAAAAACGCAACCGAGCGAAAGATGGAAACAGAGGGAAAGAACGCAACCGAGCGAAAAACCGCAACCGAGCGAAAGACCGCAACCGAGGGAGGGAACAAAACTGAGTGAAAGAAGGAAACCGAGCAAAAGACGGAAACCAAGTGAAAGATTCAACCGAGCGAAAGAACGCAACCGAGGGAAAGAACGCAACCGAGGGAAAGAACGCAACCGAGCGAAAGACGGAAACCAAACGAAAGACCGCAACCGAAGGAAAGACCGCAACCGAGCGAAAGACGGAAACAGAGGGAAAGACGGAAACCGAGCAAAAGAACGTAACCGAGCGAAAGACCGCAACCGAGCGAAAGAACGCAACCGAGGGAAGGAACGAAACCGAGCGAAAGACAGAAACCGAGCGAAAGACAGAAACCGAGCGAAAGAACGCAACCGAGCGAAAGATGGAAACCGAGCGAAAGAACGCAACCGAGCGAAAGACGGAAACCGAGCGAAAGAACGCAACCGAGCGAAAGACGGAAACCGAGCGAAAGAACGCAACCGAGCGAAAGACCGCAACCGAGGGAAGGAACGAAACTGAGCGAAAGACGGAAACCGAGCGAAAGACCGCAACCGAAGGAAAGAACGCAACCGAGTGAAAGACGGAAACCGAGCGAAAGATCGCAACCGAGCGAAAGACGGAAGCAGAGGGAAAGACCGCAACCGAGCGAAATACGGAAACCGAGCGAAAGAACGCAACCGAGCGAAAAACCGCAACTGAGCGAAAGACCGCAACCGAGGGAAGGAACGCAACTGAGCGAAAGAAGGAAACCGTGCAAAAGACCGCAACCGAGTAAAAGACGGAAACCAAGCAAAAGAACGTAACCGAGCGAAAGACCGCAACCGTGCGAAAGACCGCAACCGAGGGAAGGAACGAAACTGAGCGAAAGACGGAAACCGAGCGAAAGACGGAAACCAAGTGAAAGATTCAACCGAAGGAAAGAACGCAACCGAGGGAAAGACGGAAACCGAGCGAAAGAACGCAACCGAGCGAAAGACGGAAACCGAGCGAAAGAACGCAACCGAGCGAAAGACCGGAACCGAGCGAAAGACCGCAACCGAGGGAAGGAACGAAACTGAGCGAAAGACGGAAACCGAGCGAAAGACGGAAACCGAGCGAAAGACGGAAACCAAACGAAAGACCGCAACCGAAGGAAAGAACGCAACCGAGTGAAAGACGGAAACCGAGCGAAAGATCGCAACCGAGCGAAAGATGGAAGCAGAGGGAAAGACCGCAACCGAGCGAAATACGGAAACCGAGCGAAAGAACGCAACCGAGCGAAAAACCGCAACTGAGCGAAAGACCGCAACCGAGGGAAGGAACGCAACTGAGCGAAAGAAGGAAACCGTGCAAAAGACTGCAACCGAGTGAAAGACGGAAACCAAGCAAAAGACCGCAACCGAGGGAAGGAACGAAACTGAGCGAAAGACGGAAACCGAGCAAAAGACGGAAACCAAGTGAAAGATTCAACCGAGGGAAAGAACGCAACCGAGCGAAAGACGGAAACCGAGCGAAAGACGGAAACCGAGCGAAAGACCGCAACTGAGGGAAGGAATGAAACTGAGCGAAAGACGGAAACCGAGCGAAAGACGGAAACCAAGTGAAAGATTCAACCGAGCGAAAGAACGCAACCGAGGGAAAGACCGCAACCGAGGGCGATCGTCTCTAGAACAGAGCCAAGCGGTCATTCCAAAGCTTCACCCTCCCCATTTGTATTTTCTGCTTTAATCTTCCTGTTTTGTTTTTTTTTTTGCATTTTTTTACTTCTGTTGCACATCTTTGGTCAGAGATCTTCAATAAAGAATTCGGAAACCACCGCTCTTCGATTTCGTTTCATCAGTTGTTTGGAGTTTTTTTTTTCAAACCGAGCGAAAGACGGAAACCGTAAGCAAATCGCTACCAGCAACATAAGACCCCTTCCCCGCAGCAACTATAGATCCCCACCAGCAACAGACCCTCACACAAAAACAGGTCCCCACCAGTGACAATAGATCCCCCCAGCACACCCCTTGTCATTACATAGATTCAGTGCTGGAGGTGCCGTTCCCCCTGCGTCTAAATCTCCCTTCCCTCTGAAGCCTGATCCGTGTTCGGATGGCGCTTCAGAGGCTACTGACAGGCAATAAAGAAGTGATGGGGCACCTCCTCACCGGATTGGCTGAGCAAGGAGGCGTGGCCAGCCTCTGAAATGCGTTGCAATTGGTTATTCCACCCGGAGGATTGACAGGAGTCAACTTTGCTGTGGGTGCAAAGTGAAGGCGACATGTAAACCTCCCGTCCAATAAAAACGCACTGCAATCTCTCATTTTTGATGCCTCCCAACCACAAGTCTCAATGAATCCTCGAGGGGGGGAAGGGGGCGGTACACTCATTTTGGGGGGGTTTAATTTTTTTTTTTTTAGATGTAATGAATAGGGATCATTTGTCTCTCTTTGACGTAAAAGAGTAAATTTCTGCTGATTGGTGTCCAAAAATAAATAAATAAATAAAATAAAATGAATTGTTTTGGATACTTTTTTGTCGTTTTCTGAGCTCTTTGTGGGTTTTATGGATATTATTTGGTGGGAAGTGCTGAGGACATACAGCATCTCACAAAAGTAAGTACACCCCTCGGTGACATTTCTTCTCTCTTTTCATGTGACAACACTGAAGAAATGACACTTGTCTACAATGTAAAGTAGTGAGTGTACAGCTTGTATAACAGTGTAAATTTCCTGTCCCCTCAAAATAACTCAACACACAGCCATTAATGTCTAAACCGCTGGCAACAAAAGTCAGTACACCCCTAAGTGAAAATGTCCAAATTGGGCCTAAATTGTCAATATTTTGTGTGGCCACCAGTGATGTAAGTAACTCAGTTAAAATAAACGGAGTTACTTAACGCAGTTACTTTAGACGGTAACGAGTAATCTAACTGATTACTCTTCCCCTCATGGTAACGCCGTTCCCGTTACTTGGGCGGCGTTACCGCAATTACATCCTGTGTGGACCGCCCCATCCCGCCCCATCTTGCCCCGCCTATCCAGAGAGAGAGAGAATGTAGGAAGGCGGGGCGGACACGGAAAAATTAAGTCAGCTGACCAGCTTCATTTTGAACGCGACTCCAGGTAGACGGGACTAGCGAAGGAAGGGAATGTCGCCGCCTTCATCGGCGAGATTGACACCTCGCGAGCCCCGTCGCCTGGTATGGATTTAAAGGGGAACTCCCTACACCGAAAGAACGGCGTGGGGGTCCCCCCAAAGTCCATAGCAAACCCTTATCCGAGCATGCAGCCTGGCCTGTCAGGAAAGGGGGTGGGCACTAGCGAGCGCCCCCCCCCCCCTCCTGAGCCGTACCAAGCCGCGTGCCTTCAACATGGGGGGTGCTTTGGGGAAGGGGAGGCCTTGCGCCCCCCCAAAGCACCTTTTCCCTGTGTTGATGAGGACAAGGGTCTCTTCCCGACAACCCTGGACGTTGGTTGTCGGGGTCTGCAGGTGGAGGGCTTAACAGAATCCGGGAGCCCCCTTTAATAAGGGGGCCCCCAGATTCCAGCCCCCTACCCTATGTGAATGAGTATGGGGTACGAAGTACCCCTACCCATTCACCTGGGAAAAAAAGTATTAATTAAAAAAAACACAACACAGGTTTTTAAAGTACTTTATTAGACAGGGGGTCTTCTTCCGACTTCGGGGCTCTTCTCGCCGGGCTCCTCAGCTATCTTCTGCTCTTTTACCGCTCTTTTACTAGCGGAGGAGCCCGGCTTTCTCCTTCATCGCCGCTGCCGTCCGGGGGTCTTCTTCCGACTTCGGGGGTCTTCTACCAACTTCGGGGGTCTTGTCCCGCTCTTCGCTTCTTCTGCCAGGCCTCCGCTATCTTCCTACAGCTCTTTTACTAGCGTTGGCCCTGTCATGTCGCTGTCGCCTTCTTCTTCTTCTTCCTTCCGATGTTGACACGGCGCTCTCTCTGGCCGTAATGGCAGGGACGCGTTGTGCGGCAACTTATATAGGCATAAGGGGCAGGGTCACCGGGTGATGTCACATGGTGACCCCGCCCCTTATGATGTCACAGTCCCAGCACCCCCCCCTTCCCCAAAGCACCCCCCATGTTGATGGCACTTGGCCTGGTACGGTTCAGGAGGTGGGGGGGGGCTCTCGCTCATCCCCACCCCCTTTAATGACCGGCTGGGCTGCGTGCTCGGATAAGGGTCTGCTATGGACTTTGGGGGATCCCCACGCCTTTTTTTTGGCGTAGGGGTTCTCTTTTAAATCCATACCAGGCGACGCGGCTTGCAAGGTGTCAATCTCGCCGATGGAGGTGGCGACATTGACCTCCTTCGCTAGTCCCGTCTATAGAATATTAATAAAAAAGGCAAAGTTAATTTTCCAATGTAGGACAGGCTGACCCCCCCACCCCTACAACCTCTGCAGCAATGCTGGCAGCACTCATACGTCTATTTCCCAAAGACAACCTCTGGATATGACGCTGAGCACGTGACCTCAACTTCTTTGGTGGACCATGGCCTGTTCTGAGGGGAACCTGTCCTGTTATACCGCTGTATGGTCTTGGCCACCGCGCTGCAGCTCAGTTTCAGGGTCTTGGCAATCTTCTTATAGCCTAGGCCATCTTTATGTAGAACAACAATTCTTATCTTCAGATCCTCAGAGAGTTCTTTGGCATGAGTTGCCATGTTGTACTTCCAGTGACCAGTATGAGAGAGTGAGAGCGATAACACCAAATTTAACACACCTGCTCCCCATTCACACCTGAGACCTTGTAACACTAACGAGTCACATGACACCGGGGGAGGAAAAATGGCTAATTGGGCTCAATTTGGATGCTTTCACTTAGGGGTGTACTGACTTTTGTTGCCAGCGGTTTAGACATTAATGGCTGTGTGTTGAGTTGTTTTGAGGGGACAGGAAATTTACACTGTTATACAAGCTGTACACTCACTACTTTACATTGTAGACAAGTGTCATTTCTTCAGTGTTGTCACATGAAAAGAGAGAAGAAAAGATTTACACAAACGTCACTGAGGGGTGTACTTACTTTTGTGATATACTGTATCTCCGGTCCCGGTGTAGAGCGCGGTTTGGCGGTTGCTCCTCCATCAATGGCCATTGAGAAGAATAAGGACTTTGATGGGAGATCTTGTGATCGGCTCTTTGAACCCCCCGGAGTGGTGAGGAAGTCGGAGGAAAAAAAAGCCTCTTCACACGCTTCTTTCCCCTCCGAATTCCTGGCTGTGAATGCAGGTGGCCGAGGACAACAAGTTCCTGCCAAATTTCTCGGGTTACACATTTTTTATCCGCTAAACAAGCATCCTGATCCGGGTTACCAAACAGGCCGCTCACCGGGAGCCCCCCCACCACGCGGATCGAATATCACTGAGCCGGCACCCTGTGCAAAGCAAAACCTGCGTCCGCCAAGCTCCTCGGCCCTTTTCCTGTCCTGGCGGGTGGCTGGGATAATAGGCCGGTCCCCCAGGAGATAGGCCCCGGCAGATCAGCCCGCGCCGCCGCCGACACGTGTGCCGCACATTGCGCCCTTTGTGGAATGGAATGTTTGACTTGAAAAAGGTTCAAACAAAAAAATAAAAAAATAAAGTCTTGAGTCGTGAAGAAAAGAAAGTAGGACGGCCCGTCCACATTCGTCTTATTCTGCAGACGATCGGAAGATGATCAGGTCGGAGGCAGCGAAGTTTGACGCTCGGGGGGGGGGGAAGTCGTTCAGGACTTACGGTTGCGGCAGAGGCAACTTCATTCAAATGATGTGGTTGGATCGGGGGTTGGGGGCTTAATTCATTTTTAATGGCCAGCTGATAAATAAGGCTCCATTCGCACTTTGGACATCAAAGTCGCACGACAAGTCGCACCTCCACCTTTTCCAATGGTAACCATTCATATATGTGCGACTTAAAGTTGCAGCAACTTCAAAGTAGTGTCCATGCATTGCTGTGGTTGGCTTTTAGTGCAACTTGTCACATGAAAAGATAGAAGAAAAGATTTACACAAATGTGACGGAGGGGTGTACTTATTTTTGTGATATACTGTATCTCCGGTCCCGGGTGTAGACTTCAATGTTAACCCTCAAAAGTTGCATGAAAGTCGCACCTGAATGTTATGCAGCAGTTGTGCAACGATTGTCCGTTATCGCTGGTCAAAGCCAAAGTCGTATTCCCAGTTGCACCCATTCAAAGCTGCACTCCAAAGTTGACGCAACGTGGGAATCGCAGGAGCGTGGATGAAGCCTCAGGCTCGATTCACATCCTGGTGTTCCGGATCATGGACGCAATCGCCCGCGATTCCGCCTCACTATCCTGAAACGCTGCAAATCGCGGGATGCCCTTGCGATCCCTGTCACTTCTAATGGCACCCTGATTGTGAAGTGACTTTTCGGGCGACGATCGCAGTAAAAAACACTTAACCAGAATCGCGGGACGCCTGTCGACCCCAAAATAAGTTCTCGTACCTCTTTTGGGCGGCAGGTGTCTTGCGTTTCTGTTTGCATGATTTTACCGCGTTTCGTCTGGTGACGATCGTGGTAAAATCACATAAACAGAATCGCGGGACGCCTGTCGCCATAAAATAAGTTCTCGTACCTCTTTTGGGCGACAGGTGTCTCGCGTTTCTGTTTGCATGATTTTACCGCGTTTCGTCTGGTGACGATCGTGGTAAAATCACATAAACAGAATCGCGGGACGCCTGTCGCCATAAAATAAGTTCTCGTACCTCTTTTGGGCGACAGGTGTCTCGCGTTTCTGTTTGCATGATTTTACCGCGATACGTCGGGCGACGATCACAGTAAAATCGTGCAAACAGAAACGCAGGACGCTTTGGGCGACAGGTCCCCAAAATAAGTTCTCGTACCTCTTTTGGGCGTCAGGTGTCTCGCGTTTCTGTTTGCATGATTTTACCGCGTTTCATCTGGTGACGATCGTGGTAAAATCACATAAACAGAATCGCGGGGCGCCTGTCGCCCCAAAATAAGTTCTCATACCTCTTTTGGGCGACAGGCGTCTTGTTTTTCTGCTTACATGATTTTACCGCGATTCGTCGGGTGATGATCACAGTAAAATCGTGCAAACAGAAACACAGGACGCTTTGGGCGACAGGTCCCCAAAATAAGTTCTCGTACCTCTTTTGGGCGACAGGTGTCTTGCGTTTCTGTTTGCATGATTTTACCGCGTTTTGTCTGGTGACGATCGTGGTAAAATCACGTGACCAGAATCACGGGACGCCTGTCGCCACAAAATAAGTTCTCGTACCTCTTTTGGGTGACAGGTGTGTTGCGTCTCTGTTTACATGATTTTACCGCGATTCCTCAGGCGGCAATCACGGTAAAATCGCGAAACCAGAATCGCGGGACGCCTGTCACCCAAAAGAGGTACACAAACTTGTTTTGGGGCGACAGGTGTCCCGCGATTCTGTTTGCTTGATTTTACCACGATTCATCAGAATACTATTGCGGTAAAATCGCACAAACAGAATCGCAAGATGCCTGTCACCACAAAATAAGTTCTCCTACCTCTTTTGGGGCGACAGGTGTCTTGTGTTTCTGTTTACATGATTTTACCATGATTCGTCGAGCGACAATCGTGGTAAAATCTCAAAAACAGAAATGCGGGACGCTTTGGGCGACAGGTGTCTCGCATTCCTGTTTATGCAATTTTATCGCGTTTCGTCTGGTGACGATCGTGGTAAAATCGCGTGAACAGAATCGCGGGACGCCTGTCGCCATAAAATAAGTTCTCGTACCTCTTTTGGGCGACAGGTGTCTCGCGTTTCTGTTTGCATGATTTTACCGCGTTTTGTCTGGTGACGACCGTGGTAAAATCACATAAACAGAATCGCGGGATGCCTGTCGCCCCAAAATAAGTTCTCGTACCTCTTTTGGGCGACAGGCGTCTTGTTTTTCTGTTTACATGATTTTACCGCGATTTCGTCGGGCGGCGATCACAGTAAAATCGTGCAAACAGAAACGCAGGACGCTTTGGGCGTCAGGTCCCCAAAATAAGTTCTCGTACCTCTTGTGGGCGACAGGTGTGTTGCGTTTCTGTTTACATGATTTTACCGCGATTCGTCAGGAGGCAATCGCGATAAAATCGCGAAACCAGAATCGCGGGACGCCTGTCACCCAAAAGAGGTACACAAACTTGTTTTGGGGCGACAGGTGTCCCGCGATTCTGTTTGCTTGATTTTACTACGATTTATCAGAATACTATTGCGGTAAAATCGCACAAACAGAATCGCAAGGTGCCTGTCACCACAAAATAAGTTCTCCTACCTCTTTTGGGGCGACAGGTGTCTTGTGTTTCTGTTTACATGATTTTACCATGATTCGTCGAGCGACAATCGCGGTAAAATCTCGAAAACAGAAACGCGGGACGCTTTGGGCGGCAGGTGTCTCGCATTCCTGTTTATGAGATTTTACCGTGTTTCGTCTGGTGACGATCGTGGTAAAATCGCGTAAACAGAATCGCGTGACGCCTGTCGCCACAAAATAAGTTCTCGTACCTCTTTTGGGATGACAGGTGTCTCGCGTTCCTGTTTACGCAATTTTAACACGTTTCGTCTGGTGACGATCGTGGTAAAATCACGTAACCAGAATCACGGGACGACTGTCGCCCCAAAATGAGTTCTTGTACATCTTTTGGGCGACGGGTGTCTCGCGTTTCTGTTTGCATGATTTTACCGCGTTTTGTCTGGTGACGATCGTGGTAAAATCACATAAACAGAATCGTGGGACGCCTGTCGCCATAAAATAAGTTCTTATACCTCTTTTGGGCGACAGGCGTCTTGTTTTTCTGCTTACATGATTTTACCGCGATTCTTCGGGCGACGATCACAGTAAAATCGTGCAAACAGAAACGCAGGACGCTTTGGGCGACAGGTCCCCAAAATAAGTTCTCGTACCTCTTTTGGGCGACAGGTGTCTTGCGTTTCTGTTTGCAGGATTTTACCGCGTTTTGTCTGGTGACGATCATGGTAAAATCACGTGACCAGAATCACGGGATGCCTGTCGCCACAAAATAAGTTCTCGTACCTCTTTTGGGTGACAGGTGTATTGCGTTTTCTGTTTACATGATTTTACCACGATTCGTCAGGCGGCAATCGCGGTAAAATCGCGAGACCAGAATCGCGGGACGCCTGTCACCCAAAAGAGGTACACAAACTTGTTTTGGGGCGACAGGTGTCCCGCGATTCTGTTTGCTTGATTTTACCACGATTCATCAGAATACTATTGCGGTAAAATCGCACAAACAGAATCGCAAGGTGCCTGTCACCACAAAATAAGTTCTCCTACCTCTTTTGGGGCGACAGGTGTCTTGTGTTTCTGTTTACATGATTTTACCACGATTCGTCGAGCGACAATCGCGGTAAAATCTCGAAAACAGAAACGCGGGACGCTTTGGGCGGCAGGTGTCTCGCATTCCTGTTTATGCGATTTTACCGCGTTTCGTCTGGTGACGATTGTGGTAAAATCGCGTAAAACAGAATCGCGGGACGCCTGTCGCCACAAAATAAGTTCTCGTACCTCTTTTGGGCGACAGGTGTCTCGCGTTCCTGTTTACGCAATTTTAACACGTTTCGTCTGGTGACGATCGTGGTAAAATCACGTAACCAGAATCACGGGACGACTGTCGCCCCAAAATGAGTTCTTGTACATCTTTTGGGCGACGGATGTCTCGTGTTTCTGTTTGCGCGATTTTACCGCAATTCATCGGGCGACGACCGCAGTAAGATTGCGCAAACAGAAAAGTGGGACGCTTTGGGCGTCAAGTGTCTCGCGATTCTGTTTACATGATTTTACCACGATTTGTCGGGCGACAGTCGCAGTAAAATCGCAGAAACAGAATCGCGGGACGCCTATCACCCCAAAATAAGTTTCTGTTTCCACGATTCTACCGTGATTCATCAGCAGCAAAATCATGCCATGATGGGGGGGGGGATTGGAAGTGACGGGGGTCACATGGGCATCCTGCGATTTGCCGTGATTCATGATGGCGGCCAGAATCGTGGCGACTCCGCTTGTGATCCATGTGGAGAGAACTTTTGTCCAGCTGTATGAAGGTTTGGAACAAACGTTCAAGTGGAGGAAATAAAGATTCATTAACTGCTGTCCAAATAAAGGATTCTTTACTGTAAAAGGTGTAAAAAAAAATCTGAATCTATAAGAACTGCCCGTTCAAACTGGAAAAAAAAGGACAGACAAGATCAAAAATGTTAACTTTTTTTTGTAAAGTTTTTTGTTTATCAATAATAAGAAAATCATTTTGCTTTTATGCTTCATTCACATGTGTGGCTGGGGAGCAGAAAAAACAGGCAGTTGAGCCTTGATTTTACTACCGCCCCAGGGTGTCACACCCTATGACAGGACATCATTGAGTCCTGGACTTCTCAGCCTCTTAGTTCCATATATGGCTACCATTACTAAGCAGATGTATACTTAACTTGAACATGTATACAGTGCCTTGAAAAAGTATTCATACCCTTTGAAATTTTCCACATTTAGTCACGTTACAACCAAAAACATAAATTATTATTGTACACGATTTATATAGCACCAACGGTTTGCGCAGCACTTATTTTTGGGGGATTTTATGTGATAGACCAACACAAAGTGTCACATAATTGGGAAGTGGAAGGAAAATTATAAATTATACAAATAAATATGTGAAAAGTGTTGTGGGGGAGGGGCATTTGTATTCTGCCCCCTTTACTCTGATACCCCTCTGATAACCGATTGCCTTCAGAAGTCACCTAATTAGTAAATAGAGTCCACCTGTGTGTCATTTAATCTCAGTATAAATGCAGCTGTTCCGTGAAGCCCTCAGAGGTTTGTTAGAGAACCTTAGTGAACAAACAGCATCATGAAGGCCAAGGAACACACCAGACAGGTCAGGGATAAAGTTGTGGAGAAGTATAAAGCAGGGTTAGGTTATAATAAAATCTCCCAAGCTTTGATCATCTCACGGAGCTCTGTTCAATCCATCATCAGAAAATGGAAAGAGTACGGCACAACCGCAAACCTACCGCAAACCTACCAAGACTAAACTGACCGGGCCGGGCAAGGAGAGCATTCATCAGAGAAGAGCCAAGAGGTCCATGGTAACTCTGGAGGAGCTGCAGAGATCCACAGCTCAGGGGGGAGAATCTGTCCACAGGACAACTATTAGTCGTGCTTAGACATGTGCAATTCGTTTAGTTCCGAATTTCTGAATTTAAAAAATAGCGAAATTATGAATTTCCGAAATTTTTGAATTTCCGAAATTAAGAATTTCGAAATTTTGGATTTTCTGATTTCCGAATTATTGAATTTCCGAATTTCGGATTTCCGAATTATTGAATTTTCGAATTTCGGATTTTCGGATTTCTGAATTTCGGATTTTTGGAATTCCGAATTTTTGTAAATTCCTAAATTCCGAAATTTAAAAATTCGAAAATCAGAAAAAAAGAAAAAAAAGATGTTTAATTCTAAATAATAACTAACTACTAAATTGTAGGTATTGGAATTCCCTTTCAAACTTGGCTGTTAGTGAACATAACGAATACGAATTTATCCGAAGTTACGAATTATCTGAAATAAGGAATGCCGCATCTAAACAAATGGAACGTAAGGATCTAATAATAATAATAAAACCTTTTTATTATTATCAATTATTTATTATTAATTATTTATTATCAATTTCTTCCGTTCCATTTGTTTAGATGCGGCATTCCTTATTTCAGATAATTCGTAACTTCGGATAAATTCGTACTCGTTAATTTAATAGTTAGTTATTAATTAAACTGATTTTCTTTCTTTTTTTTCCGATTTTTCACATTTTTGGTTTTTGAAATCTTTGAATTCCCGAATTCTGAAAATTCAGAAATTCGGAGTTCCCAAAATCTGAAATTTGGAATTCCGAAAATCTGAAATTTGGAAATTCGGAAATTCGGAAATTTGGAAATTCTAAAATTAGAAAATTCGAAATTCGGAAATCTGAAAAATCGAAATATGAAAATTCCCGAAATTTCAGAATTTCTGGAAAAAGCAAAAAAGTGAAAGAAAAACGAAAACGAAAATGAACTAATTTTTTGTCAGTGCACATGTCTAGTCGTGTTCTCCACAAATCTGCCCTTTATGGAAGACTGACAAGAAGAAAGACATTGGAGAAAGAAAGTCATAAGAAGTCCTGTTTGTAGTTTGTGAGAAGCCATGTGGGGGAGGGGGCAGCAAACATGTGGAAGAAGGTGATCTGGTCAGAGGAGACCAAAATTCAACTTTATGGCCTAAAAGCAAAACGCTATGTGTGGGGAAACCAACACCGCCCATCCCCCGAACACACCATCCCCACCGTGAGACATGGTGGTGGCAGCATCATGTGGTGGGGATGGTTTTCTTCAGCAGGAACAGGGAAGCTGGTCAGAGGTGATGGGAAGATGGATGGAGACAAATACAGGACAATCTTAGAAGAAAACCTGTTAGAGTCGGCAGAAGACTTGAGACCGGGGCGGAGGTTCCCCTTCCAGCAGGACAACGACCCGAAACATCCAGCCAGAGCTACAATGGAATGGTTTACATCAAAGCATATTCATGTGTTAGAATGGCCCAGTCACAGCCCAGACCTAAATCCCATTGAGAATCTGTGGCAAGACTTGAAAATTGCTGATCACAGACGCTCTCCATCCAATCTGACAGAGCTTGAGATATTTTACAAAGAAGAAGAATGGGCAGAAATGTCCTCTCTAGATGTGCAAAGCTGGTAGAGACACCCCCAAAAAGACTTGTAGAGAAAGGGGGTTCTACAAAGTATTGACTCCGGGGGCGCCATACAAATGCCCCTCCCCCACACTTTTCACATATTTATTTGTATCATTTATCATTTTCGTTCCACTTCAAAATTATGTGACACTTTGTGTTGGTCCATCACATAAAATCCCAATAATTTATTGGGATAGATAAATATTATTAAATCCCATGTTGATGATTTTGGGTGTAACATGACAAGATGTGGGGAACATCAGGGGGTATGAATACTTTCTCATAGCGCTGTATCTGATGACCGGTCCTCTCGCCGTAGAACCAATTACAATGAGATCAGCTCTTCCTTGCTGACTTGTTACAATGTTGCATTATTTGTAGCGTTGTCCACGTTCTCGATCGTTCGGTTTTCACCTATTGGTCAGTCGATGGGGAAATCTCTCCCACCCCTCCGCGGGCTCATCCCGCCTCATCGGCCATATTGAATCTCGGATGACTGAAGTGTGTTATTTCGGTTTGTCTACAGCGAATCGGAACACAAACAAGCGCGGCGCGGGGGGGGGGGGGAATCCTTTGATCTGCTATTAATGACATTTCGGTGGCGGCGCGTGAAATCTTCGCTCCTGGGCTCCGTACGGGAAGTCTCTCTCTCTCTCTCTCTCTCTCTCTCTCTTTCTCTCCTCCGCCTCTAAAAAAAAAAAAAAACACGGCAGAAAAATATCAGAAATTTTCCACCGCGTTTTCCCGTAAAAATGCTGAAGGCGATTTCTCATCCCCTCCCCCCCTCCCCCCCGTGGAATTAATTTCCAGAGAGATTGATCAAAATATTGCAATCAACATTTTTCAGGAGGCAAAATCTGCTTGTTTGTAGAAGATCTGTGGAGGCCGAGATACGCAGAACGAGATCCGAGCCGCCGTTCTAAAAATCATTTACATGGCTGAAGATGGAGGGGAAAAAAAAACCCCGACGCGTTCGACTGATAAAGACTGATGGGGGTTGGTTTTGGTTTTCTTTGGTGGAAGAAAATGTCTCAGTTCAGTTCTGTGTCTTTACTGACAAAAAATGTAGCCAATCACATTTTTTTAAAGTAGAACTATAACCATTTTTTTTTTTACATTTTGGACAGAGTAATGGAGGGTTAGAACCCCTGTCAGTTTTTTTTTTTCTTCCTCTCTCCCCTTTTTGCCATCTGTATCCCATTGTAGAGATTTCCCTTCACTTCCTGTCACATAACCAAAACAGGAAATGAGAGCAAATCCCTGAAAATCAAGGGAATCCCCCCCAGGTCACCAGAACTAGTGTCCCCGTTGGAAGATTTCCCGTCTATTATTTTTCTGGGGACAACCCAAAAAGTTGGGATTTCCATTTACTTTCACTTTCAATGATAATGGTAAACAGGAAAAGTGGAAGGGGGGTGGGATCTCCCAATCGGCACCCCTATTCCCAACCACCCCCCCCCCCCACACCCCGTGGGAGACGAATGGCGGCGATCAGTGAACTTACCTGAGAAGCAGTGGCGGTGCATCCATAAGGACACACGGGCACCAACCCATCTATCCTGCCCCCCCTCTATCACCAATAGATAGATTCTTTCATTGCATGAATCTATCTATGGCCGCCGCTGCCACCCCCTATTCAGGCGCCCGGACCCTTTTCAAGCACTGCGCGCCTGAATCAGAGTGGCGGGGGAGGGGTGGGTTTGAAGCACCTGATTGGAGTCATAGGCTCTAATAGGCATCAAAAAAGGTGACCAGCGAGCGCCATGCCGGGCACTCGCAGGTCACTCAGCTGTGTTAGAAAAGTGAAGGAATATTTGCTTTCCTAACACTAAACCTCCTCTCCACCAATCAGGAGCTCGGATGTGTTAAGAGCCATTGGACTCCACCAACCCGCCCAACAATGTATCACATCAGGAATACATTTGATGAAACGGGTTCGGTGGTTAAGGGACGGAAATCTGGATGTCCTCATGAGATGAGTTTCCCTGACATTATTGAGCAGTTCGAAAAAGTCCTGCAGCATGCATGGGGCCAACAGTGGCAAATGAAGAAATTTCCCTTTGTCCCTGGTGTCACTGGAAGGAAGAAATGCCCCTGGGTTGCTGGTGTCACTGGAAGGAAGAAATGCCCCTGGGTTGCTGGTGTCACTGGAAGGAAGAAATGCCCCTGGTTGCTGGTGTCACTGGAAGGAAGAAATGCCCCTGGGTTGCCGGTGTCACTGGATGGAAGAAATGCCCTGGTTGCTGGTGTCACTGGAAGGAAGAAATGCCCCTGGGTTGCTGGTGTCACTGGAAGGAAGAAATGCCCCTGGTTGCTGGTGTCACTGGAAGGAAGAAATGCCCCTGGGTTGCTGGTGTCACTGGAAGGAAGAAATGCCCCTGGGTTGCTGGTGTCACTGGAAGGAAGAAATGCCCCTGGGTTGCTGGTGTCACTGGAAGGAAGAAATGCCCCTGGTTGCTGGTGTCACTGGAAGGAAGAAATGCCCCTGGGTTGCCGGTGTCACTGGATGGAAGAATGCCCCTGGTTGCTGGTGTCACTGGAAGGAAGGAAATGCCCTGGTTGCTGGTGTCACTGGAAGGAAGAAATGCCCCTGGGTTGCTGGTGTCACTGGAAGGAAGAAATGCCCCTGGGTTGCCGGTGTCACTGGAAGGAAGAAATGCCCCTGGGTTGCTGTGTCACTGGAAGGAAGAAATGCCCCTGGGTTGCTGGTGTCACTGGAAGGAAGAAATGCCCCTGGGGTTGCTGGTGTCACTGAATGGAAGAAATGCCCCTGGGTTGCTGGTGTCACTGGATGGAAGAAATGCCCCTGGGTTGCTGGTGTCACTGGATGGAAGAAATGCCCCTGGGTTGCTGGTGTCACTGGATGGAAGAAATGCCCCTGGGTTGCTGGTGTCACTGGAAGGAAGAAATGCCCCTGGGTTGCCGGTGTCACTGGAAGGAAGAAATGCCCCTGGGTTGCTGGTGTCACTGGAAGGAAGAAATGCCCCTGGGTTGCTGGTGTCACTGGAAGGAAGAAATGCCCTGGGTTGCTGGTGTCACTGAATGGAAGAAATGCCCCTGGGTTGCTGGTGTCACTGGATGGAAGAAAATGCCCTGGTTGCTGGTGTCACTGGGATGGAAGAAATGCCCCTGGGTTGCTGGTGTCACTGGATGGAAGAAATGCCCCTGGGTTGCCGGTGTCACTGGAAGGAAGAAATGCCCCTGGGTTGCCGGTGTCACTGGAAGGAAGAAATGCCCTGGGTTCTCGGTGTCACTGGAAGGAAGAAATGCCCCTGGTTTGCTGGTGTCACTGGGAAGGAAGAAATTTGCCCCTGGGTTGCCGGTGTCACTGGAAGGGAAGAAATGCCCCTGGGTTGCCAGTGTCACTGGATGGAAGAAATGCCCCTGGGTTGCCGGGTGTCACTGGAAGGAAGAAAAACTCCTGCATTACTGGTGTCAATAGAAGGAAGAAGTGCCTCTGGGCAGGGCCACCATTGGGGGGGGGTACAGGGGTCACAACTGTAAGGGGCTCTAGGGACCCGAGGGCAGGACGGTGTGAAGGGCAGCCATGCTGGGCAGTACAGAAATGATCTTGGCTGATTCTGCTCTTTGTGGAATTGAGCTCTTTACTGCCACCTCTGGCTACTATGTGCATGTGCACCCCTCGTGTGATTTGTACTCTCAGCTACATGTCAGCTTTGTGAAAATGGGCTGGGACCAGGTAGGAAGACCTTCTTTACAAGTAGGGGCTGTGGGGGAAATGGAGGGGGGCTGTTTGTGTACAGGGAGGGGCCAGAGCCTTGTGTGTTTACAGGTTTGTATATGTGAGGGGCCTGCCGTATATACAGTAGGGGTGAGCTCAGGCGTGTTCGCACGCTCCACGTACAGAGCCCGCCAGGAAGTCGGCGCAGCACTGCGCTAATCACAGCAGTGAGACATTTTCCCCGATGTGTGACTGCAGAATCAGACAATGTCTCACTGCCTGTGATTAGCGCAGCACTGCGCCGACTTCCTGGCGGGCTCTGCATGTGGAGCGTGCGAACACGCCTGAGCTCATCCTTAGTATACAGTTGTGTGTGGGGGGAGCCGCTGGAATTATATACAGGTGTGTGTGGGTGGACGTTGACATATATACAGGTGTGTGGGGGGGGCTGACATATATACAGGTGTGTGTGTGAGGGGCGCTGACATATACTGTATATCAGCCCCCCCACACACACCTGTATATATGTCAGCCCCCCCAAACACACCTGTATATATGTCATCCCCCCCAAACACACCTGTATATACTGTATATCAGCCCCCCACACACCTATATATATGTTAGCCCCCCCACACACACACCTGTATATATGTCAGCCCCCCACACACACCTGTATATATGTCAGCCCCCCCACACACACCTGTATATATGTCAGCCCCCCCCCCCCACACCTGTATATATGTCAGCCCCCCCACACACCTGTATATATGTCAGCCCCCCCACACACTACCGTATATATGTCAGCCCCCCCACACACACCTGTATATAGTCAGTGCCCCCCCCACACACACCTATATATATATATCACCCCCCCACACACACCTGTATATATGTCAGCCCCCCCACACACACCTGTATATATATATCAGTCCCCCCACACACACCTTGTATATATGTCAGCCCCCCACACACACCTGTATATTGTCAGCCCCCCCACACACATCTGTATATACTATATATCAGCCCCCCCACATACCTATATATATGTTAGCCCCCCCCCCCCACACACACACACCTGTATATGTCAGTGCCCCCACACACCTGTATACATGTCAGCCCCCCCACACACACACCTGTATATATGTCAACGTCCCCCACACACACACACACCTGTATATATATCAGCCCCCCACACACACCTGTATATATATCAGCCCCCCCCACACACACACCTGTATATATGTCAGCCCCCCACACACACACCTGTATATATATCAGCCCCCCCACACACTCCTGTATATATATCAGCCCCCCCACACACACACCTGTATATATGTCAGCCCCCCACACACACACCTGTATATATGTCAGCCCCCCCCACACACACACCTGTATATACTATATATCAGCCCCCCACACACCTGTATATATGTCAGCCCCCCCACACACCTGTATATATGCCAGCGCCCCCACTAGGGTTGCCACCTTTTGTTCAAGTCAAACCCGATCACTTTAGCAGAGCATGCCAATTTTCCTTTTTTTTATAGTAAAAACTATACATATATTTTGCTATTAAATGACATTTCTAATCATATGAAGTTAATAACAAGAGTTCCCCTTTACATCAGAGTCCACAGAGTTCCCCTTTACATCAGAGTCCACAGATTTCCCCTTTTTACATCTGAACTCGCTGAGTTCCCTTTCACTGTAAGGTGGGACTCTGCAGACTCTGATGTAAGGGAGAAATCTGGGGACTCTAACATCTACCCTGATGTAAGGGGGAACACTGAGAACTCTGATGTACGGAGAGGACTCTAATGTAGGGAACACTGTGGCCTCTGGTTTAAAGGGAAATCTGATGTAAGGGGTGCTCTGAGAACCCTGATTTACCTTAGTGTACTCACTCAGAGGCAGGAGAGAGAAGGGGAGACTTCAGTCACAGACAGGGATGGATGGTGAGCTCACTCACCCCTTGGCATCCAGATGTATCTGAGGCTGCTGAATTAAAATTTTTCCGGCCCAAACTTTCCTTTTCCGAGGCACATTGCCGGGGATTGGAGTGTGGGCAGACCCAGAGGGGTAGGGGTGGGGGGAAGAGGTGCTGATCGAGCCCTCTCTCCTCTCCTGTCTGTGTGTGGTGTTTTGGGGGGGGGGGGGGTGGGGGGGGTTAGTGCTGGGCTTTGAGCAGTGTGAAAGGGTGTAAACAGACACTTTTCAGTTTAAGAACAACTGCAGCCAGCTACCCTGCTGGGAAGCCATAGCCCCAGTCTAACT